>JADDOH010005750.1:0-84666 GCA_016648135.1 Agrypnia vestita | reverse complement strand
GGTGTTCGGAAATTCCCTCCACATGACCCAGCCACCGAAGTCTTCCCAGTTTTATAAAATTTGTGACGTTTGGCTCCTTAAATAGAGTACAGAGTTCATTCTTGTAACGTAATAGCTTTGAATATTAACTCAAGTTTGTAGGAAAATCATCATGGGAGCTGCCTGATTGCGAGTGAGGATCTGGCGGGCTGGGGGCGTGGCTACTCTGCAGAGGGTTGTGTGGAAAGGGCTCCAGGGCGAGTGTGCAGGGATGTGTAACGGTTTCATCCTCAACCTCAAATAGTACCATCGCATCTCAACTTCCCGCAATCTGCTCCACTGGCCTAGACTTTTATGTCTTATATTAAACTAGCTGTTCGTACCCGGCGTTGCACGGGTTAAGGATTAATCTAAAAAGAAATTTGTGGGGGAAAACAAAGGTTTGATTCGAACAAGATATTCGATTTGCATCGAAAATATATCAGGGGATGAGAAAAGGTAAAAGGGGAGGGAGGAAATATAGCCTATGTAACTCGCCGAGTCCTAAAGAATAAGTTTACAAATTTTGAGTCAGATCGTTCAAACGATACAGATTTGCATCGAAAATATGTCAGGGGGAGGGTAAGGGGTATGAAAATAGGGTGGAAATGTTGCCTATGTTAGCCGCCGGGTCCCAAAGCATAAGCATGCAAAATTTTAATCGAATCGGAGAAACTGTGTGGATTTTTATAGAGAACAGACAGACAGACATTGAGTTTTATAGGTATAGATGTCGCTTTCAATCCTCACTCACTTCAGCATCTGAAATCTTCTGTTAATCTAAATTACCTACAGGTTAGGAATTATTCAAATATATTCAATATTTTTTCCGTTTTCTTTACTGGTTCTTTTTAGAAAATGTCATAGAATGTATGCATTAAATTATTAATATCTATGCATAAATTCATTGCAGACTAGTTATATTTTAGTTTCGTTTAACTCATTCTTAACTTTAACTCATTGTGTTCTTAACACAACAGACCAAACAACTGACCGCTGACAAATTCAAAACAGATGTGACAAAAATGCTAAAACTCGGCCAACTATAAAAAAATGACATTGTATCTAAATTATTCATATATATTAAAGTTGTAAGGTAGTTTCCGCGATATATGTTTGTCACATCGAATTATTGACATTTGCCGTTTTTTTGCGTTTTTTGACTTTTTTTCGCACATATTTACCGTTTTCTCCTCGAGTTCACGCGATATTCACAATTTTTTTTAAAATACAAAGGAAAACTCTTTGACACGTGAGATTTTATATAAAAAAATTCTTCTTCTTCTAATGTCGTTTCTATGCCCGTTAGAGTGAAAAATCGTTTTTGCCTCATAACTTTGCGAGTTTTTCGAAATTTTGGAATTTGAAACTTGATTATGATGGACACGCTGATAACGCGTGATTTCTAATTCATCATTTTTTTCTTCTTATCCTTATTCACTTTTTTATACACTTTTACACTTTTTCGGCCTTTTTTGACAAAGCCGTTTTTTGGGGTTTTTTCGGCTTTTTTTTCGCACGTTTTTACCGTTTTCTCCGCGAGTATACACGATAATCACAATTTTTAAAAATAATACAAAGGCCATCTTTTAACCGCATGTTGTTTTTTAAAAATTTATTTTCTTCTTTTTCTTTTTTAGTTTCTATGCTCGATGGCGTGAAATTTCGTTTTTACTGCACATCTCGGTGTCTTGTGATCGGATTAAAAAAAAAAGTATTACGTTTTGTGCCAAATCCAGTCATTTTTTTTTCATACCTACATCAATTTTGCGTAGCTTTCTTTCTCGCCGAAATAAAAAAATAAACCCCCGTTTTCAGTCCGTTTTCGCGAGGGCGCCGTTTCTGCGACTGTAGGCGTAGTTTTAACGAAATTAAAAAATCAAGTACCAGGTTCAAACAACAGTTGAAGGTGCCATCTTTTGCACATATTCTTAAATTTTTTCACACCCTCCACTTTTCTCGGTACGCAACCAAAGTCGAAATTTCCTTTTCTTTAATAACTTGGTCAAAAAAAATCGCACAGACACGCAAGTAGCATCACCGCGTGGCGCATGACGGTGCGCATCTTTTCTATTGAAAATAATTACTTCCAGACGCGTGTCCAAGCAGCGGCAATCTTTTTAGTGCGTTTTTTCGGCGTTTTTTATATTGTTGTATGCTGCTCGGAGACGAGGAGGCTTACATTCACCGACGATATCTCATTTGATAGAAGAAGAGTGCAAATAACGAGAGTAGCAAAAAATATTGTTTTAAAATGAAACGTTTTATCGTGACGGAAGCTTACATCCGGATTTCACAATTTCAGCCGTAGCTTCGCAGCAGTACGGCCAATTTCAAATCTAAAAAATACGTTTTGTAGGGCCCAGCTTTTCACAGATGACCCTATTTTTCGATTTTTTTTACCTTTATTTTTAGAAAAGTTATAAGCTTAACAAGACGAAAAATTTAATAGATAATTCTAGATTTTCTTTTGTTTTCCCGAAACGTATCGTTTTCCACTGGAATGTATTTATTAATACGATTTATTTAATTTTCTTCAGTACCGGGAGATCTCCCGTCATGCGCGCATGCCTCGCTCAATTTTTAATATTTTTACGTAAATTTAATCAATATTTGATAGAAAATCATGCATTGGAACAAAGAGTGACGTCACCTTTAAATTAACGAACTCGATCTGTATATATATGAAGCCTTTTTTAAGCGTTTTTTACTCTTTCCGCATATATTTACAATTTTCTCTGGAAGAATAAATAATAAGCCGATTTTTTTTTAAATTATAAAAGCCAAGTCTTAACCGCGTGATATTTTAACATTTGTTTTCTTCTTCACGTTTGAGTGAAATGTTGTTTTTATATTATATCTTTGTGAGTTTCACGATACTTTGAGGATAAAATGCCGTGCGATGTCGATGCTTTTAACGTTCATTCGGGATAATTCGTCGCAACATTTATTACTTTTTTTGGTTTCTATTTTTTAATTATTTATTTTTTTGTTTGTTACGGAATCATATAACAGTAGAAAATGTGAATACATAAATCAAAGCAGAAAATAAATTAACATCTTATAAAATATTCAAAATAGTATATCTTCAATTCGGTTATTTTATTCAATATAATTTTATTTATTTATTTTAAAACATTTCTGAATGTAACTATTGTTTTCAAGGGTATTATTTCTAAATGTCCTTTGCGATTGCATGACATTTTATTTTATTTTATGCAATATAAAAATATATTTATTTTAAAACATTTCTTCTGAAGTAACTATTATTTTCAAGGGTATTATTTCTAAATGTCATTTGTGATTAGATGACAAAATGTAATGAAAGTGTAGCTCTTCTTCTTATTATTAATATTATTCTTCACTTTTCCATTTTTTATTACACTGTTTTCAATTTTTAATAAAATAATACTTTTCAGTACATTTACAATTTTTTTTTACAATGCAAGTTATAGGCAAAAAAATAATTTTTCAATCGATAAATTCAATGAATTTTAATCAATACTAAATTCAATAAATATTTATTAGAACATCTTCCATTGGATGCCGAGAGTGACGTCACGTTTAAGTAAACGAGCTCGATTTGTATTAAAATTCGTGTATTTGAAAGTTTTTTTATTAGATTATATTTAAAAATGTAATATTTATAGCTCTTTTCGTCTCAGTGTTACATTTTTATTTCTCTTCGTAATTTTTTGACAAATATGAATTATGAAAACTGTTTTCTTATTTTGTTTAATGTGTTTTTTCAATTTATTTTTAACTTTTTTTGGAAAAGCCATTTTTTTTTAAATAAAATAAAATATTTTTTTTATAAAAAATTTATCGATTTGTTCATTCTTTGATTTTTTGATTTGTTTTTTCATTGAAAAAGCAATTTTAAAAAAATTCTAATTTATATTCATTTATATTTTTCCATTTATGACCTAACCTAACCGATAATAAATAGTTTTCTTTGGCGCACACAATGATTTAAAAACTGACAAATCTGTTAAAACACTCCAAGCTTCCGCGGTACGTTTCGACCGTGGTTTCATGGGGAGACTTATTTTTTTTCTGACATTCACGATTTGTAGAATTTAACATTACCTACCTTTCTACAATTTTAGTTTTTTTCTATCTTTATTTTTAGAAAAGAAACGATTTCCATTTTTATAGATCAACTTAGACATCTGTTGGTTTTTTTTAAAAGCTCTAGATATCGGTAAATTTTTGATGTTTACTTTATTGGCTGTAACTTCTAAACGAGTCATCCTATTTTAGTCATCGATATCTCGATCGATGTGGAAATAGTCATTCTATCGAGTGTATTAAAATAATTTTTTTTACCATCGCAGGCTTCAAAATTACGTTCAAAGTTTCGCGGTTTTGGCCGTGGCTTCGCAAAGAGGATGTAAAAAAATTCTATTTAATAAAATCTGTACAAGTTAACGTGATGTATCTTTCTGCATTTTTAGTCTTTTCCTATCTATTTTTTTAGAAAAGTTATTAAAGAAATAATTATTTCCATTTTTCTGGGGCCAGGTAGACATCTATTGAGAATTTTTAGAACCTCGAGATATCGGTAAATTTTTGATGTTTAGTTTATTGGCTGTAACTTCTAAACGCGTCATCCTATTTTAGACATCGATATCTCGATCGATAGGAAAAGAGTGCCGTTATCGATCATATTTAAAAAAAAATTGTTACATTGCAGACTTCAGCATTACGTCTGCTTTCTTCCGAGTTTTGTGGTTTTGACTGTGGCTTCGCGGGAAAAATTTTAATTCTTATTCTTAAAATGACAATCTGTAGAATTTAACGTTATCTATCTTTTGGCATTTTTATTTATTTTTTATCACTATTTTGAGAAAAGTTTTAAAATAAAATAAAAAAAATTCGCTCAAAGTTTCACGATTTTGGCGGTGGCTTCGCAAAGAGGATGTAAAAAAAATTTCTACTAAATAAAATCTATACAAGTTAACGTGATGTATCTTTCTGCATTTTTAGTTTTTTTCTATCTATTTTTTTAGAATAGTTATTAAAGAAATAATTATTTCCATTTTTCCGGGGCCAGGTAGACATCTATTGAGAATTTTTAGAACCTCGAGATATCGGTAAATTTTTGATGTTTAGTTTATTGGCTGTAACTTCTAAACGCGTCATCCTATTTTAGACATCGATATCTCGATCGATAGGGAAAGAGTGCTGTTATCGATCATATTTAAAAAAAATTGTTAAATTTGCGGACTTCAGCATTACGTCCGCTTTCTTCCTAGTTTTGTGGTTTTGACTGTGGCATCGCGGGAAAAATTTTAATTCTTATTCTTATAATCACAATCTGTAGAATTTAACGTTATCTATCTGTTGGCATTTTTATTTATTTTTTTTCACTATTTTGAGAAAAGTTATAAAATAAAATAAAGAAATTCGCTCAAAGTTTCACGATTTTGGCCGTGGCTTCGCAAAGAGGATGTAAAAAAAATTTCTACTAAATAAAATCTATACAAGTTAACGTGATGTATCTTTCTGCATTTTTAGTTTTTTTTCTATCTATTTTTTTAGAAAATTTATTAAAGAAATAATTATTTACATTTTTCCGGGGCCAGGTAGACATCTATTGAGAATTTTTAGAACCTCGAGATATCGGTAAATTTTTGATGTTTAGTTTATTGGCTGTAACTTCTAAACGCGTGATCCTATTTTAGACATCGATATCTCGATCGATAGGGAAAGAGTGCTGTTATCGATCATATTTAAAAAAAATTGTTACATTTGCGGACTTCAGCATTACGTCCGCTTTCTTCCGAGTTTTGTGGTTTTGACTGTGGCTTCGCGGGAAAATTTTTAATTCTTATTCTTAAAATGACAATCTGTAGAATTTAACGTTATCTATCTTTGGGCATTTTTATTTATTTTTTATCACTATTTTGAGAAAAGTTATAAAATAAAATAAAAAAAATTCGCTCAAAGTTTCGCGATTTTGGCCGTGGCTTCGCAATGAGGATGTAAAAAAAAATTCTACTAAATAAAATCTATACAAGTTAACGTGGTGTATCTTTCTGCATTTTTATTTTTTTATCTATTTTTTTTAGAAAAGTTATTAAAAAAATAATTATTTCCATTTTTCCGGGGCCAGGTAGACATCTATTGAGAATTTTTAGAACCTCGAGATATCAGTAAATTTTTGATGTTTAGTTTATTCGCTGTAACTTCTAAACGCGTAATCCTATTTTAGACATCGATATCTCGATCGATAGGGAAAGAGTGCCGTTATCGATCATATTTTAAAAAAAATTGTTACATTTGCGGACTTCAGCATTACGTCCGCTTTCTTTCGAGTTTTGTGGTTTTGACTGTGGCTTCGCGGGAAAGATTTTAATTCTTATCCTTAAAATCACAATCTGTAGAATTTATCGTTATCTATGTTTCGGCATTTTTATTTATTTTTTATCACTATTTTGAGAAAAGTTATAAAATAAAAAATTTTAAATTTCCATCGTCATAAATATTTTAAAACTTTTCTTGTAATAATGATAAAAAATAAATAAAAATGCAGAAATATAGCTAACGTTAAATTATACAGACTGTATAATATTTATTTTATAATTGGAATAGTAATGTAAATATTCCCCGTGAAGCCACAGACAAAACAGCAAAACGCGGATGAAAGCGGACGTAATTCTTAAGTCTGCCATTGTAAAAAAATTGTTTTTAGTATGTTCGATAGGAGAACTATTTCCCTATCGATCGAAATACCGACGACTAAAATTGGACCATGCGTTATGAAGTTATGGCTAAAAAATGTAAGGACAGAAATTTACATAAAACAATAACTTCTAAAAAAATCAACAGATGTCTAATATAGGCCATGATCAAATTGGATAAATATTTCATTCGTTTTTAACTTTTATATAAATAAAGATAGAAAAAAAGTAAAACTGCAGAAAGGTAGATAATGTAAAATTCTACAGACTGTTTCTTTACAAAAAGGTTATAAAAGAAAGGTTATAGATGGTCTCATTAGTACTGTAAAATTGGAAAAATATATATCCTTAGGCTAAATTGCTTCCAAATTCTTAGGTAAGGTTAGATTAGGTTATGTTATGTTAGGTTAGGTTAAGTTGGTTTAGGTTAGGTTAGGTTAGATTGGGTTAGATTGCGGTTTTTGGGGTTTTCATAGATATCTCCGCGAAGCGATGTCCGATTTCGAAAATTTAAAAAGAACCAGACGGGCTCAGCCCGTCCACGCCTTTTCACGACAGACGCTGCGCGGCAAAACCGCGCGGCGACTGTCAACACCCGTCGCCCGCACAGCGGGCGTCTGCGACCGCAAAGCGGGAGCCATCTGACTCACTCACCTTTGCGCGGCTTCGGGCGTTCTCTCTCTCCCCACTCTCACAACGCTGTCATTTATCATTCGATTTCAATTTGGTAAAATACCACAGATAGCTCTCTTCTTCTTCTATCGAATCTTTATAGTACAATCTCCCGAACGCGCAGTCCGATCTTTGCGATCGGGGCGTTACCGGAAAGTGTTTACCGTCAATCTTTTTCTTCGTTACTCAACCAACAGTGAGTCCGTCTTCTTCTTCTTCGTTACTTAATCATCAGTGAATCTGCCGCCAGGCTAAATTGCACGCGTAGCCGTGCAACGGGCACCTAGTATTATTATTATATTCCTATATTGAATCATGTAAAAAATTTATCCATAAACCTTTTAGGTTTCTATTATAATTTAAACAAAAAAAAAGAACAATTGAATTGCTCCTTCCAGATCCATCCTTATTTTTTTCTTATTGAGGGTAGTGTTCTATATTATTATGAACATTAATCTTCATATTTTGTGTGATTACGTTTTCATATACTATATAAAATAAAACCCTGCATAACAACGAGTTAACTACCGGTTTTATTTGCAAGTTAAGAAAATAAAATAAATAAATTATCCAAACATAAATAATATTCACCTTCTTTACAAGTACCTAATGCCTGTCTAAATTACGACTGCAAAATGTTTATGTTTTATGTCTTAATATCATAGTTATTGAGATAAGTTTCCTCAAAGTTTGCATTTTTTTCAATATTTTTGACTCGTGTAAAAATCATAAAATTAACTAATATTGAAAATTAAAAATTCATAACCTTTAATACAAGTGAAATAAAATGATGAAATTCTCGCAAAACAGTATGTTTAAAATTTGTGGAAGGTTTTAATCATTTTATTTGACTTGTACTAAAGCGAATGAATTTTCGACATTTGAGGTTACACTAATGATGGTCCAACGTAAAATGAAGATCAATCCTACATGTTGAAAAAAATTTAATTCTTCAATCTCCGCAAAAATTGATTTTAGGACATTATCGTTCAAAACGTGAACATTTTACACTCACAATTTGTCTGTAAGGTATTGTTGACCACCTCTGCTACATCCTGTATAATAGACAACCCCTTTGCATTACTAGAAGCTCTTTAGAGACTTGGATAGATATTTGGTTTTTAACATTATTTTACTAGGAGCTGAAAATATCTTTAAGTACAAAATTCTCTTCTGGGTGTTATAAGTAAAGACATTATATGTGTGGAGGTGGTACAGTCCTCAGGTTTTGGATAAGAATCTGAAGCTGTAGGGGTCACCACTCCGTTTATAGAGTCGGAGATCTCTGCTGATGATGATGATGTAAAAGTCGCGGTGGTTTGACAGAATTTATTTAGAGTATGAAATGTTGATATAAATTACAATTATGACAATAAAGGTGTACAGTAAATGGGTGATAAAATCTCGAGAGCTTCCGCTCGATGGGTAGCTTCACGAGAAGTGAAGCTTCGCTCGGGAAGCGCTTCGCCATAAGAAAGACACGGGGCGAGTGAGATAATCTGCTCTGGAGATTACCGTTTATATAGTTGGTCGTAGACAAAGGAATCGCGGTGTCTTGCGTGTTGTGGCTTCAATCTGCAGCGTCCGCTGTTTGGGATTGCGATAGCTGTTCGTAGCGTTTCTCTTGGTTCGCCCTGCCACGCCAGGGAGAAGTTGCTCTCTGATGGGATTGCGTCATCTGCTATGACGCAATCTCCAGTGTTTTTGAAAAGAGGTTATCGCACGGCGAGCGTTCAACATCATACTTCGCGGCAATAGACTTCGATGTTTGAAGGATTGAAGTAGATGTTCGATTGAAAATGTGTGAAGTCGAGTATAATGAAGTACTTCACTGTAGTAGAGTGGACCCATCATTAATAAACACTCATCCAAGAAAGTGATCATTCATTTAGGCTATTTTAATTCTAAGTTACAATAGAAAGCCCCTCAATCCTGTTTTCGATCTTCCGGTACCCGATGGTTGAGGTACCTACCTACTTATAGATTAATTAATTAATAAAATAATTCGTCTATGCCCCGCTCGTTTCTATGGTCAGCTGTCATTTTCTGACGTACGACATTTGCCAACGCGTCGCGTTGCTGGAAGATATCAGAACCATGGAGGGTGCTGACCGCGATGTTCCTGCCGTCAAGCCCGAGCCAGGGTCTGCAGCCGGAAGCGGCGATGAAGGAGCAGGCGGTGGAGTGTCCTACATTGAAATAGAGATTCCAAATTCTGACATCAAGCAGGAGTACTCCTGGAAGACCGACCAGCACTCCGGTGAGAAAATTAATCATTATTGATTAATTATCAGAGATTTGAAGTGCGCGCACCTGATGTGACAGATAAAGATGGATGGAAAGACAAAAGGACTAAATTGTACTATAAGTTTGGATGCAGTTCTATTTTTTGGAGGGTTTGTTCCAAAGTTGAGTACACTGATTTAAACAATGAAATATAATTGAGTAATTCATGAATAAAACGGTTATTAGAGTTTTAGTTTCCAAATTTTCTCCATTCATTTTGACATTTAAGATGTTTCATCTATGGTTAAAATCAGTTTTCGCAAACCACAGATAAAATATACATTTTCTACAGGTTATCTTTGGATAAAAAAGAAAACAGATTAATGTTCGGTTGTTTCAAGTTGGACTAAAATAAAAGTTCGTTTAAAGCATAGCTTTTTACTGAAACGGATCATTTGATTGGAGAAGGCGAAAGTCTATGCTTTATACGAACATTTACTTTAATCCAACTTGAAACAACCTGGTCTAAAACGTATTTTTAATTTACATTAAGTAGGGTTTGGCTATGGAGAGTTTTGGTTAGGTTAGGTTAGAAAAAACATTTTATACGCAGTTTTAGGTTAGGTTATGTAGCTTAAAAAAAATTAACAATTCACTTGTCTCTCTTACTGACTGTGTGGCACTTTAAGACTTAAATATGCTCTCGTAAATTCTCTGAATGTAATCATGAGGGTTTTCGTCATCGTCACCCTCTTATCTCTGTTGAAGGCCCAAAGACTGCTTGTCCTATCTTGAGCCTTCCCATATGTGTTAATCAATCAAGACCTATTTTCGTCTTCTTCTTTTTCTTCAGCCTTTATTTCTCCACTGCAAGATATAGACCTCTTCCATACCCTTCCATCCTTCCTTGTTATTTGCTAATTGTAGCCATTTCTTTCCCCCCACAGCGGCTGTATCGTGGGCCATCTCTTTTGAAGTCTTCCTACGCCTCTTTCATTTTCCCAAGGTCTCCACTTGAGAACTCTGAGAGGCCATCTTGTAGCATCCTGCCTATTGCCATTTTAGCTTCGCTAAACGATCCATGATATCCACTACTCTAGTTCTACGCCTAATTTCATCATCTCTTAGGCTCACTCCAAGGATGGACCTCTCCATGGATCGTTGAGTGTGTTTGAGCTTTTCTACACTTTTCTTTGTAAGGGCTATCGTCTACATTGCATATCATCACTGGCCGTATTTTCGCACATTTTTTTATTGCTTCTCCCTTCCGGGGTTGCGAAGAGAATACTTCTTGGTACTCTAGCATTCTTAGCACATGTCCAAGGCACCTCATTTGTGATTTCTCTGTATATAGGAGTAGAGGTGCCCTGCCGATAGTGTCCCTTATGTCGGCACTTCTTTCCTTATTCTTTAAATAGGTAATAGAAAAAATATGTTTCTTAATATAAACAGAATCAAATATAATTCCTGTATATTTTGTTCAAATGTAAGCATTTCATGTTTTTATAAACTTCTCCTTAAAAGTAGTTGTTGTATTCTCTTCATCCCTAATGTCCCCCCTTAGTTTAATATATAATTTCCTTCCGCTGTTCATGATGCCCGCCACCTTTTCCTCACTCTGTCCACCATTGTACCTTTCACTGCCCCCCTTAGCGCCGGTTGTTTGGCTGGTTATGGTTACAGCTAAGCGAAAACCAAATCATAAAAACCAATTTTTTATTGTACTCCCTTTCTCATTTGTATCGTTTCCAATTTGATATTCTTTCCAAACATTCCCCTTGCTTTAAGTTCATCTGGAAGATCTCTTCCATGTATAGAATATTGAAAACGTAATAATTGGAATACGGGGACACGGCGTCGGCGAAACCGTCTGATCGGACCCATGGCTCAAGTCAGACTAGTTGAAACAGGTTTCGCGCCTTCTCCACGCGTCGGAATCCTTTCTCATTTGTATGGTTTCCTATTTGAAAAAACCGTTAAAATTTCGGAAAACCCCAATTATACTATAATTCAATTTTTTTAAACGAAAATTTGTTAGATCATTTTTATCGTCGCCACGAGTCTGTCTGCAAAGTTTCAGCGCCATTGTATCACGGGAAAAGGGTTTAATATCTATCGAAAGTTTTTTCGGCAGACAAGCAGACGCTACGAGTTAAAAGAAAGGGAGTAAAAATCAAAACTTTTTACGAAATCGGGTTAATTGATTGGTGGGAAACTCAAAAATCTATTATTTGTAATTGATTTTTCGCCAACTTTAGCTAACGCTAGAACTCTGAAACTTTCAATATTTACGTAAAGAGGGGGACTGTATATAATTAAATAATTTTCGACATTATTCAGTCATTATTTCGATTAAAATTAATTATTTTCAATTATAATTGAACATTTAATGCCTGCGTAGTTTCAAGATTCATCAATAAAAAAATGATCCGATTTTTCATTTATTAATATTAGTCGGCAGATTCACCTTTGACGTCAGGCGTCTGAACAAAATGTAAAATTCGATATTTTTTTTACGTTTAGTTTAGTTTAGATTCTCATACCTCAGGATATCTTTGGTTTCGAAAAAAAAGGTTACATGGGTGATGTTAAAAAATCTGTTACTAATGTATCCAAAGAAAGCGTATAAAGCATGTCTTCAATTTTTTTTGATTTACTTGTTTCTTAACTAATACCTGACTAATTCCTGACCCAACAACCGGCCCTTAGAAAACTCGTCTCGGCACGCTGGATTCTTTCTCTCACTCTCTCCGTGAAAACCCGGTTCAAAAGCCTTCATTCTTTCTTTCACTCTCTCCGTGAAAAATCGTCTCGGCAGCCCGCATAGTTTATCTTACTCCCTTCGTGAAAACTCATCTCGGCAGGCTGGATTCTTTATCTCACTCTCTCCGTGAAACTTAACTCGGCAGCCTGGATTCTTGCTCTCACTCTCTCCGTTAGAATGCCGATTAAACTCGTAACATTCCATGTACCGATTTTCAGCCTCACTTTGGCCAATTATAACAACACTATGGCAATTTGCGAATTCTGATTTTAAAAATATCCCCATGATTAGTTTTCTTTGTATATTTTTGTAGGTTCCAGCAATGCGGGCTGGGGAAGTGCGCAGGGACGTGATCAGGGGTCTCCAGCCGGGAGCGGCGATGAAGAACTCTACACTGATGTGGACATATCGTGTCCCGACATCAAGCAGGAGTGCTCGGAGTCCTCCAGGAGGGCCGACCAGTGCGCTGGTGAGAAGTTGATTATTTGGCTTGTCAATCCGCGGATCCCGCAATGGTGTGACAGTTATTGGATAACCTATAGATATATATATATATATATATATACGTCATCACAACCATTATCGTTGTCTTCTAACGCAACAGGGTACAATATTTTTACTACTTTTGAATTTTACTAATGCGTAGTCTCCTTCTTTTGGACGTCGTTCTAATTCTTCATTTTCCGAAGATCTTGATTTGATAAATCCACAACTGTTCCTCATTTGTTGAGTTTTTTTTTAAGAATGTTCTTAGGTTTCACGGCTGCTCAGAATCTTTTCGTTTGTATCTTCTGGGATATTATACCGTGTTTTTACGACCATTTTGGCCGAAGACACGAACCAGAAGAGTTTTTTTGCTTTGTTCAAACGGCCAGCTTTATTCTTCATTCTATCTTTTCTTAATTGGTTTTCTCTTCCTTGTCTTCCATTTCTGTTTCTTTTACTGCCATTATAGAACTTGACAGAAGAAATATACTCTCTTTTACGCATAGTATTACTATGATAGCTTCAGATGTATTTCTACTGCGAAAATGTAATACCAAACTTCCACACTCATTGGCTGCATTGACTAGACAGACAATGCAGCCAATCAGAGTATATATACTGAATTTGAAGACATATTTCATGTAAGCTTGACAGCTTTTAGGTGAAACCAGCTGTCGATTTTGGGATGTTGATTGTTTTATGTTTCCAAATTATTTTAACACTCCCGTTCTGCACCGGGGCATAATTTAACCCCAAAAATATTATTTATAAAACTATTTAATAACTATACATGATATTGAGCTGGTATTTCTTATAATCATCATAAAAATCTTAAAGAGTACAACACCAAAAGAAAATTAAAAGATAATATTAGGTCCTTACATATGAAATTGGCGTTTAGTATGGGAGGAACATAAAGCCGATTTTTTTTTATTATAATATATTTATTTAATCAAAGTATGTACCATTGCTATTTACGCACTTTTGCCATCTCATAGGTAGTTCATCGATCCCTTTACTAAAAAAACCATTCGGACGGGAATCAATAAAATCTTTGAAGGCGGTTTAGACTGCCCCATCGGAGTTGAATTTTTTCCTTTGCAAGAAGTTATCCAAATTTCGAAAAAAATGGTAATCTGTTGGGGCAAGGTCCGGAGAGTACGGTGGATGTCTTAGACATTCCAATTGAAGCTCCTCTAATTTGGTAGCCGTCTGTTGTGCAGTGTGTGGTCTAGCGTTATCATGAAGCAGCAGTGGCCTAGAGCGATTAACCAGCCTCGGTTGTTTAGCAGCTAGCTTTTCCATCATGGTTTGCAGTTGCTGACAATAGACATCTGCCGTAATCGTCTGGCCAGATTTAAGAAAGCTGTAGTGAACGACACCAGCACTAGTCCACCAAACGCTCACAAGTAACTTTTTTGGAGTCAATTTTCGCTTGGGGCATGGTGAGGTACCCACCTTTCAAGCTTTTTCACCTTACCAATTTGCTTCAAGTGGATTAAAACAGTTTTATCACTAACACCGCAGCCTGCAGCTAACTCGGATGTGGTTTGCGATGGATCCGCTTCCACAATAGCCTTCAATTCTTCATTATCAACTTTGGTCTCCGGCCGTCCACGGGGCTTGTTCTGCAGGTCGAAATTTCCAGAACGAAAACGTTGGAACCAAAAACGCACTGTGTTTTCTTTTGCGGCACCGTCGCCATACACATCATTAATCCTTCGAGCCGTTTCTGCAGCACTGGTGCCACGGTGGAACTCGTACTCGTAAATAACGCGATATTTCAAGTTTTTCATTTTGTAAACTGAGTGACGCAAAGAAAAAAACAATTGAGGAAAAAACAAATGAATTATAATTTTCAAAACACAAATACATGAGTAAATAGCTGTATAAATTTGGATTTGGAATTCCTAACAAAAGAGAAGATATTTGAGATCAAATTTGCCAGTACGGCAAAACGCCAATTTCATATGTAAGGACCTAATATGTAATAAGACAGTCAAAAGTACAAAAAATTATGTTTTAAGAATGTTCTTAGGTTTTCACGGCCACTCAGAATCTTCTGGTTTGTGTCTTCTGGGGTATTATAACGTGTCATTACGATCCTTTTAGCCGACGTTTCGGATCCCATTGCAGGGTGGTCCATCATCAGGGCTGATGTGTTGACATGCCCTGATGATGGACCCTGCAATGGCATCCGAAACGTCGGCCAGAAGGGTCGTAATAACACGGCGAAATACCCCAGAAGACACAAACCAGTAAATTATGTTTTTCCTTAGACAATCGGCAATTTATTGTATACGGTGAGTGTTCCGTACAGAATACGCGAAGATATGATGCGCAGGTCTCCCGTACTTGACTCGTAGAACAGACCAAGACTGTACAGCGGTAATCGTAAACCCGCTGACAGTGGTTGTTCTAAATATTCACAAAAGTGAATTATCCGGTTCCTGCGCAGCTCGTCCCTCAGACGTCGGATGGTGTCCTCGGACGTGGATGACCGATAAGAGCCACGGTCTGACACAGAACGGGTCCGCTCTGAGGCCGGTGGCTCCCCTTGGTAGAAGTCGTCTTCCTCCATGCGTCCAGGTCTTTTTCCAGACTGCGACATCTTGAGCGTCGTACAGGATCCCCGGCTCGATAGGACCAGTTGTTCCGTACAGAATACGCGAAGATATGATGCGCAGGTCTCCCGTACTTGACTCGTAGAACAGACCAAGACTGTACAGCGGTAATCGTAAACCCGCTGACAGTGGTTGTTCTAAATATTCACAAAAGTGAATTATCCGGTTGCAGGTAGTCCAGTTGAAGTTCCAAAATCCAAAAACAGTAGGTAGAGCAGAGGTCAGAGGTGTTGAGTAAAAGTCAGATGAAGTGGTCCAGACGGCGTATAAAGCACAGAACGGAATGAATCTGTACGCCGACGGAAGTTTAATTTATACACAAATTTAATACCTCCCGGCTTATTTCCGGGAGCCAATCACAGAGAGTTTTTATCCCGCGTTCGCGCACGCGAAATTGTCTAAAAAATAGCTCGGAAAGTTTTATTTACAGAATTCAAAAATTATTTAGAATTTTTACGCCACCCCCCCGGGGTTTTCATCACGTCATTTACATGGTGCTATGTCTTGCTTATAGCATGACGTGATTGCCTGGACCCGCAAGACCGAAGTTAATTTTTTATCAAAAAATATATACCGATCGCAGCGGTATTTGCTCAGGAAAATTTCACAATTAAATTTATAAAATTTGTTAACTATGGTTTATACATGTTTGTTAATGCAGTTTATAAAGAGCCCACATGGGTGTAACTTTTGATATCAGTTTTAGTTATGTACAATAAAATTTCAGTCACTTATAAATATTTTAAAGTGGGTTGCAAAAAATTAATTTTCATTTATTTTTCAGGTGCGCCCCTGACAAGGTAGGTATGTAAAAACATATAAAATGGATAGTTTCTTATGCAAGGAATTCAACAAAAAATATTTTAAGTTGATCCGGCTGTTGTAGCGTCCGTAAGACAGTTTCAAAGTTTTGACTGAAAAATGACCCTTATTGACATTGGACCACTGCTGATAGTGGTTACGTAAAAAATGTGAAAAATTTTACTTTTTTATTTACATGATTTTCTTTCAGATTTTAGTCTAAATGGCTTTGTTTAGCAAAAATATTATGGTTTGATACCAATTTTATTGAAAAAACCCTCGTTTTTCGTAAATATAAGAAAATCAATTTTGGGTCGAAAATTCTCGTATTTGTTGGTACAAATACCGTTTTTCGGTGGCTGTCGCGCCCGGGACCTTATTAGTGATGAGCCCCGTCGCTAGGCCTATAAAACACTGTTAGTTATATGTAGATTTCTCCGAGATCTGACAAGATATGGCTTCGCGACTTATCGGAAACAATCGGTCTGCAGCCCGTTTTTCCTTCGCATACCAACTCTCTGTCCTCGGATACATATGTAGAAATATTAAACAATATTTCGTAATTCTGTCTGTCAGGCCATACAGTTAGCCGTAGGAAATAATATTTCCTGTATCTGTCTTTCCGCCATACAGTTGGCCGTCACTCGGAAATATTCAATAATATTTCTTATATCTGTCTTTATGCCATACAGTTGGCTACACTCACCACCCCGGTCTATCGCAACAGCGATTTTCTCGTTTATTGAAAATAAACATGTGACAAAGTACATTTTAAATCTTTTATTTTATTTTATAATATATAGCCCATGTCCACCTTGAAAGTCCATTCTAAATATTGATGAAAAAAGTTTTTGAAAACGGTTCAGTAGTTTCAGGGATTACCTCCATCATCCAAACTTACAAACTTTACCTTTTTTTATTTATTAGTATAGATATTAATACATTACGGAAGAATACCTTAGATAGAAAACATGAATGTAGTATATTTACGGAGATATTGACACAATTAGAGACAATATCATTGCAAGGTTAATTGAACCCTATGTACAGCATTATGTATTACGAAACATAAACATTTTGCTCATATGAAAAATGTTTACTTTGCAGATCAAAAGAGAATACATGACTCCATTTCGGAAAAACCAACTGTGTCTTCGCCTGCCCCTGGAAAGCAGCCAAAATTGGAGCCTCTTCCCAACTCGAGCACGTGCTCGCTTACCTCCGCGGATGAGAGGGTGCTTTCATGCCCTCAGTACCAATACAAGAGCGAGCAGAACGCTTCCTTAAACGAGACTTCACCCACTGGGAAGAAACTATTTTCCTGTTCACAGTGCAATTATTCGTTCAGTCGTAAATCAAACTTAAAAAGACACGCGCTCACACATTACGCAGAGAAACTATTTTTGTGTTCGCTGTGCGATCACTCATTCAGTCGCAAATCAAACCTAAACAGGCACGAGCTAACGCATAAAGCTGAGAAACTTTTTTCTTGTTCACAGTGCGATTATTCGTGCAATACTAATTCAGATTTAAAAAGACACACGCTCACGCACACAGCCGACAAACTGTTTTCTTGTTCACAATGTGATTATTCGTGTAATCGGAGTGCAGATTTAAAAGTACATGTGCTGAGGCACACCGGAGAAAAACTCTTTTCTTGTTCGCAGTGCAGCTATACGTGCAATCACAAATCAATCTTTAAAGAACATACTTTTAAGCACACTGGAGAAATACTTTTTTCTTGTTCACAGTGCGCCTACTCTTGCAATCGAAAGTCAAACTTCAAAGTACATATGCTTCGGCACACAAATGAAAAACCCTTTTCATGTTCACAGTGTAATTATTCGTGTAATCACAAGTCAACTTTAAAACTGCATGTTCTCAAGCACACTGGGGAAAAGGTGTTTTCATAGCACAATTATTCGTTATAATGAAGTGTTATTTTTGTACCATAAGGAAATTATATATTTGTTTTGTTAAATATACTGAAAATATATTAATTTTGATTTTAATCTAATCATTATTTATGAGTCTTAAAACAACGGTAACTATTCTAAATACACAAACCTTTTAATGTAAATAAACTTTTCACAGGAACTTCATTTTAATAAAACAAATATATCTAAGACTTTTAAATTCATTGATTGATGATTTGAAGAGATCTCAGTCCCCGATAATAGTGTTAAACAAATGAGACGTGCGATATACAAAAGATTTTTGTCGAGAGTTGGTATTACAATGTGAAAGGATTATGGAATCATACATACCATAATTACATTATCACCAATCTAGGCGACACACACACTCAAACGTGGCAGGAATGCCGCGTAAACAAATCGAGGCATAGCAGGGTACACGAGTCTCACAGGTCATCGCACCGTCAGCAATCCACACATACAACGAATGGGGACCCACCACTTTCCCAGGGCCGTTCTATGAGCCGACGGCTCCCATATCGGCCCTACTCTTGCGTCGCCAGGTTGACATTTTTCTTATTTAAAGCCATCCCCGTGCGGCGCCCGTGTATAGGGCGAACGCCGCAAGGTTCTGGCAGCAAAAAATCCATTCGTTGTCCCCTCCACCAAGAACTTTCTTTATTAAATCAAATACAAATACAAGAAAATTAAAAGCATATAAAAGAAATAGATTTGTGCAGCGGCATAAAAATCAGAAGTAGAAAAACAAAAGCAAAGAAAAATAGAAATAAAATCAGGTTAAATACAAAATCAAAATAAAAAGAAGATAGCAAAATAGTAACATAAAACAGTATAAGCGAGGAAGAAAACAGGTTAAATTCATAAGCAAAAATAGCAACAAAATAGTATCATAAATTATCCAAGAAAAGAAAATTAAGATATAAAAACAGGTTAGAAAAGAAGCAGAGTAGTGATACACAAAGCATACGACAGTGGAGCCGTCACACAAGAAGTTGGAGAGAAGGATCTGGTGGAAGGGACAGTGGATATGTGGGTTTTTTGGATTTAAACGACACTCCCAACAGGGAGGGACGCATACAAAAGGATAGGAGTTCAGTTCTTGACGCCCGCAGGATCCACGGTCATAGCAGATAGCTCACCCACGAAGCAGATCCCAGCGCGACATCCACGTCCGGGCATAGGCTCGAAAGAGTCTGAGATTATTACCTTTTTTAATGAGGTCATCGTTCCTAGGTGAACGATGCCCCACTCCTTCCAACTCGCTTAGCATCTCCTCTCTCGCGTCATTCAGCATCGAGCACTCCCAAAGAATGTGCCCCGGAGTCTGTCTCACACGCCCGCAAGCACACCACGGGTCCTCAGCGAGTCCAAGATCAAACAATTTGCTCCTAAACTCACCATGGCCCGCGATGAGCTGCATAGCATAGTGGTCAAGCTCCGGAGGACCCTCCTTGCCCATGTCGCATGCGGCAACTCTAGGGAGAAAGGAGTAAGTCCATCTCCCCTGGGTGGCCGCGTCCCATCTCTCTTGCCACTTTCGCAACATAACCGTTCTAACCCTCTCGCACAGTTCCCGGTATCTAGTATCCGAAGGGCTGAATATCTCACCATATAGTTCAATATCCAGCCCTTGCCTCAGAGAGCCCCGAGCCTTGGCCTCTATTACCTGCAAGTCAGCCGGCAGCACGCCGGCCAACACAGGTAACGCTGCACTCGATGTTGTCCGATATGCCCCAGTCAGGGCAAGTAGAGGAATTCGCTGTCCTCGATTCAGGGCCGACGATATGACCAGAGTGTCCAGACGGTGCGCCCAGACACGGGCCGCGTACGTGATTTGACTCACGTACACCGCCCGATATATCCGGCGCACCGCCGGAGACCTCAGTCCCCAGTCCGCAACACTGACACGTTTGACCGATAAGAAAAAGTTTGAGGCTCTTTCAGACACCGCCTTGACGTGCGCCAGGAAGGAGCCCGACGTGTCCATCCAGACACCCAAGTACTTAACTATATTCTCGAATTTAACTTTTTGTCCGTTCAATTTTATTATCGGGTCCCTCTCGAAGCGACCCCGTAACATCATGGCGACAGTCTTTTGAGGCGCGAGAGTCAGCTTGTTTCTTATGCACCAGTCGCTGATCATTCCAAGTGCCTTGTTCGCCCTACGCTCTAATTCGCGCCGACTCTCACCAGACACCAGTAGCAGAGCGTCATCCGCGTATGCGATCAGTGTGCAACCACATGGCAAAGGCAGAAGAAGAAGATCGTCAAAGAGAATCTTCCACAGAGTTGGGCCGAGCACAGAGCCCTGTGGGCAGCCCATATCCGTGTCTCTGGTGACACTTGTCCCGCCATAGCTCAAGGTAGCGTGTCTGCCACTTAGGTAGCTCTTCAATATTTCGAAGAGATACCTAGGGCACAGCCTCACCTTCAGCTTGGTCAGGATCATATCCCACCATGCATTGTCAAACGCTCCGGATATGTCCAGGAAAACACCCATAGCGTACTTCGTGGACACATTGCCAACCTAGTCCTGTGTATATAAAATGGCGTGCTCCGTGGACATCCCTCTAACAAAGCCAAACTGCCGGTCGCAGGCAGGCGAGAGTGTTATCTCAAGCCTGTTGCGAATCAGAGTCTCGTACACCTTCCCGATACCGGGAAGGAGCGTGATAGGCCGATACGCTCCTGGGTCTGACCGCAGTTTACCGTTGTTTTTTGGGATGACACACAGCAGGCCATCCTTCCAAGATGCTGGGAACGTTCTCGCACCTATGCACGCATTAAACATGCATACCACCTCTGGTTTGGCAATCTTCCACACTTGTTTGATAATCACACCGGTGATCCTGTCCACGCCCGGAGCCTTCGTCGCACCAAGGTTCCTTATAACGCTGTCAACCTCAGCCACCGTTACCAAGGGCGGATCACTGCTGTCATTCAGCATGAGACTGGATGGGACCCCAGCCATCAATCGGACTTGCCTATGATGGTCGGTATCCCGCCCAGCGTCATGCCGCGGAACCAGTTTGTCCAGAAGTCCTCTAACGGTGTCGGCGAGGCCAGTCGTGGTTGACTCTCCAAGGAGTATCCCGGAGAGTACCCGAGCCGACCCCTTACCGGCACCGCCAATGAGCCCTGTAATCTTCCAAGGATCGGCGTTTCCCATCTCCGTGACCCACTTTGTCCAGGATTCTCTTTTTGCCGTTCTTATAGCAGCAGAATATTCGGAGCGTGCTATTCTCAGAGCCTCAGACAAGGCTTGCCTCCCAACAGCATCTATATCACCACGTCTCAACGCACCGCGTC
This sequence comes from Agrypnia vestita, assembly GCA_016648135.1. NCBI lineage: Eukaryota > Metazoa > Arthropoda > Insecta > Trichoptera > Phryganeidae > Agrypnia > Agrypnia vestita. The sequence goes on along the minus strand of JADDOH010005750.1, from coordinate 63,143 downwards.
GACGGTATGCACGACGATAAACGGCCCGTAATCTGTATAATTCACCTGTCCACCAAGGGGCCTTGGTTGGTTTACCTGGTCTGGTGCGTCCAAGAGATCGGTCAGCCGCCCTGACAACAGCGTCATTAAACCAATCACCTACCCGGGATGGTTCAGTTATGCACCTTTCGTATAAGTCACGTAATTCTTCTTTCAAACAAATCTCAAACTCTTCCCAGTTCGCGTTCCTTGTTCGGAATCTTCTTTCATTTCTGGGAATGTCGGGGGGGCTTTTATCGATTCTAAAGGATATCAGACGGTGCTCGGTAGCAACCTCGCAGTCCGACACCCTCCAGTCCCGAATCAGCCCGACTACATTATTAGTGCATAATGTGATGTCAATCCAGCTCTCCCCATTGGCGCTGTGAAACGTGCTCATATGCCCAGGAGTGTTCACAATATGGAGCCCTGTTGAGGCAATGAGATCCTCAACAGTGCTCCTGCGCACACCACCGAGGCCATCCGGGCAACGGTCCCCCCAAAGAGGAGAGCGTGCATTGAAGTCACCTCCAACTATCACCATTTTCCCTTTCAATTCGTGCAGACATCGAGCCAGCTCCCGGGCGTGTACCTCGATAGGGTCACCGTATTTAAAATATACTGAGATTATGTAAAGCTCAGAACCGCCTAAGTTGATAGTAGTACATGTTCGATATTCATTTGATAAGTGTTCGAGGTAAAGCGGCTTTAGGATAGCTGTGTCTACAAGGATCCCAGCACCCGGCATGGGACCCTTTTCCAGCATAATCAGCGGAGACTCTATATACGGTGTTCTGCCACGCCAGGTATTCTGCTCCTGGATGAGTGCCATCGGTGAGTCATATTTACGTAGAACTTGTTGCACCTCGAGGGTGGCAGCACGCGACCTGCCGACATTTATCTGCAGGACCGTGCATCCCAGGCGTCTAGCCATAATTGGTCTTCTTGTACTCTAGCTCCACTGCCGCATTGTATGCCGGGCATGTCCGGTCACCCGTTGGATGAGTCGCCATTTTGTTGAATCGCGTACACGTCGCACATTTGGCAGGGGCCTGTTTATTCGGGCATTGCTCGTCATTGTGTCCCTCAGTGGCGCAGTGTCTGCAGATCTCTTTAGCAGCCTTGCACGCCCTGCTGATATGGCCGTAGAGCTGGCATTTGAAACATCGAGTGGCGCCAATGTAGTCTCGTGCTCTGCATGCGTTCCAGCCATACTTAAAGATACAGTAGTACCTGAAAAATAAAAAAGTTAGTAAGTGACTGAATGTGAGTATGAGTATTTTAATTAGTGTGGTCCACCTAGGTCCTCGACCCAGCCCAGGGGGGGGTCATGACCCTCATGACCCCCCCCCTGGATCCGCGCTTGCTCTTGTGCCTGTTCCTCTTCTAAAGCCAAATTGATCGTACAAAAGTACACTTTCAATCTTCGCTTCAACTCTTTTCATAATTATGTTTGTCATTACCTTTGATACATGCGATATCAGACTTAAGTTTCTGTGCTGCTCGCATTTGGTTGTGCCAGGTTTCTTTGGTAGTGTTTTTTTTTCCCAGATTATTTGATGTCAAAATGCCCCAGATTATTGCTCAGCTGGCCACACTGGCCTCCGCAGCTCGCGGCTGCCTTTGCTTCTGTTCCGCTGTGAAGGGCGTTAAAAACATCTAAACAACGTTACTCCCGCGCGCGGTCCAACTTATATCTGGCTAATGCTTGCATCCAACCTTCTAGGCATTCCTGGTGTTTAGGAAAAATTCCGCTTAGCTTTTATAGATGTTTCTCGATGCTTCTAGAAAGCCGTAGATTACGCTAGGCCGTTTTGGAATCTTCGATGGTATTGTTGCTACGTGTGACAGAAGTGCGCAATTCTTTTTCGCCTCGTTACAATATCATGATATAATAATTTTTTATTACCACAGATGATGATGATGTTTATTGTTTCCAATCTACCTTTTAAGGCGTTCTGGTTGGTAATTTGGTTACAAACATTACCTATTTTAATAATTATTTATTATTGGTTTTTTTAATAACATTAGTGATATATTAGGTGTACCCATAAGTAATCAATTATTTAAGTGGCAACAAAAAAAAAAATTAACTACATTTAATTTTATTTTTAATCGATTTAATCTCCATCGTATCTAGGACCTTTTGCCATCTTGTTGGTAGACTTTTAAGAAAAATATGCTTCTAGGTGTTTTTAAGGCGTCAGTATCAAACCCTACCGGGCGCCCACTTCTATCGCTATCAGACAAGTCAAAATCATCATCGGAAATTTTTCTAAACCAACGTTGGCACTTATTTACTTTCAATATGTCTCCATACACATCACAAATTTTCTTTATTGCAACCGTTGCACTAACACCCGATAGAAAATAATGCAGCATGCAATGAAGTAAATGTTCTTTAGTTAGTTGATTGTCCGCCATTTTACAACAGAGTAATAAAAAAATAATATTTTATTTTTACAAGTCACGTTTATTTTACTGAGCTTGACTGAAGTAAACATTCCACACCAAAAATAATTGATTACTTATGGGTACACCTATTAATATGTACAATAAGTGAGATATAAAAAATCTATTTCAATATAGCATTATTATAGTGGTCAAATAAATATCTTTATATTACATTTTTCGATTACTTTGATGTTGATCAGTTTAGATTCGTTAAATAAAATAAATCGTTGTTCGAAAAGATTGCTCCAATCGATTGAGAGAATCGATTGGTGAACAGTTTTTAACATTTACATTTCCAGATAATTCGTAGTGTGACATTTTATTTAAAATTATTATTTTAAATTCATGTAAATAAATAAACATTATAATCATAATATCTCCAGTAGAAATACAATTAACAAATCGACTCCTGCCACAGACTTGTTAGCTTAATTCGCAAGTATTGACATTCTGCTAGTTCCGATGAATGAAGCCAATTTCCCGCTATTATTATATTCCTCTATTACTGATTTTCCTGATTACGGTATCATTCATCGATTCCCCTGTAAACAGCAGCTGGCAAATATATCCGGGCTGCTGCCGACTGCGCGCTGCGGCACCGGCTTATTGCTTCGCCCGAATGTACACATCCCCTAAATGTATTTACCCGAATACGAATCATAATTGTGAGATTATTCGCAACGCGTAACGTGTTCTGAGAATTAATATAATATTATTGTCATTGACAACTCACCAGGCCGATTTCGTGGGGGTACCAGTAATGATTTTGTAAGAAGATATATTTTGTTAGGGTACGTGTTATGAATGTAAGTAAATAGTTTGTTCTAAAATATGTAGTTGGGGGTACAATACTAATTGTGCGACTGTCACCTGTAGTACCAATTGGTCAATGTTTATGGATTAATAATAATTGCTTCTGTTTAACCTCATATGGCTACTCTATAATTCTCCGTGTCAACTCAGTCACCGACAGAACATCTCAGGGGGTGGTTGCGTCACGCTGGTAGGTGCCGCCATTTTCAATATAAGAATTACTGTTGATTCGAAACGACTAAAAAAGAGCCATTTGGTAACTTTTTGGCTAAGTGATTAATTTTTGTTTTGTTTTCTTTTGTGGTATTCCCTTTTTGTGTTTTAGCCACAACATGTTTATATAAATATATATATCGATAAATTACTTTGTCAATGCATTAACTAAACAGACTTGTATCTTTGTCCAATATATGAAACGTTTCTTTTCACTAATAAACTCCATCTCTGTAATACCAATATGACTAATAAATCAGTCGTGTTTTGATGTTTTCCCAACAAACCTCCATTAACTTTACCATTATTTGTCACGTATTTAAATTACAGTGGACCCATTAACGGAAACCGATAAGCCTTTAGTAAACACCCATATGAGAAATAATGGGATGGATCGATATGCATTATACAAGAAAGAGTACTTTTATTTATAACGAACATTATTATTTCATCAATACGGGAAAAATGGTGACATTATTAATATAATTAATAAGAATAAATTCCATTTAAAAGTTTTTAGAATAAAATTTTTGCACTCCTGTTTTAACCTCCTTATATCCACTCTGTTTTGAATTTACTTTGGCAGAATATCGAAGATCTTTGTACATCATATAATTTTGTGAGGTGTTTTTCTTTTTCTTCGGAAGTATTATGTTGTCGCTTCCTCGTGTATTGTGAGAATGAAAATCCTTATTCAGCTTCATCCTGTCATCTGAGTATTTGGGTACTAATCCGTGTTTTATTTTAAATATTTATATGTATAATTGGTATCAATTTATTCTTTGATTTCTAGTCCTAACAACATTTTTGTTCTCCTATTACATTTCAATATTATGCGCATCGCTGGGTTTTGTACTATTTAAAGTATTTTTAACATCCTTCGTTAATATACTGGAACAATAATCAATGTGCGGGAGAATTCTTTTTTTGAAGAACACTTTTTTTGCGATTTTCTTCAAAATATATTCAGTTTTTTTTGTGAATGTTAGTTTTGAATTTATAATTACACCTAGGTATTTTATATTGTCTACGTTTTCTAATATTTAATTTTCTAGTTTCACATTATATTAAATTGTTTGTTGTTTCTATTTATCATATATTTTATTTTTGTTTACAGCAACTTAAACCCCATAAGTATAATGAAGTAAGCGAATTATTCCATTTTTTATAAAAATTCTATATTGTTAATATTTTACTTAATAAATTTTAACAAAGGATTTTCTTTTGTTTTTGTATTTTTCTCTGAAAGAAAATAAATACGAACGGACCCATGTCTTTCAGAAAAACACCATCCCCTACCTCGCATGTCACCAACAACCCCATTACTAAAACTCCTTTGTAGTAGGGTTTGAAACGATTTTCTAGAATTTAGAGCTAAATATACCCAAGATCTAGAGACATATAACGCAATGTATTAAAGTATAATAAATCAGAGAAAAATGGCAAATTGAAACGCGGAATGAGCACTAACGCTTCAATATTGTTGCAACTTAAGATTCCAGGTTGATGGTTGACGATCTGTATGAGAAGCATCCTCCATATATTCAGACACATAACCTTTTGCCCCGAAACATATTGCCATGCGATCATGGCCGTGAGTGGCAATGAAGCACTAATAAATATTAAAACCTTTATTTACACAAATTTACTGGAAACGAATTTAATCGGAGCACCATTATTCAATTCACACATGTTCGCACTACTTCACGTCACTAGAACCTTTGCTGCACTTTTTATCTGTCGCTAGATCGTTTCGCTCAATTTCGCACGTACATACTCACTAGTGCCGATGTATGTCGCTTGTTCGTACTGCTGGCCATACTGAATCGCTGTCGCGTGGTTTGATTTTATCTGTGTATCGCAGAAATGTCACAACAACTCTGCCCGTGTGCGCGCCATCATTGTTTTTATACATAAACGTTGTTTCCACGAACGTTCAACCTGTTTCTCCATATTTCTAGGGTTTTATAGTTTCTTTGAGAAAAATCCAGTTGATTCTAGATTCATGTTGACCCTTTGACTTGGATAAAAGCAGTTACTATTATTTTAGTTTTACTTACATAGTTAGCATCATGCTGTTCACATAGGGTAGACAGAGAGGACAGAGCGCTACACTCTTCTGTCCTACATACAAATATCGCCTCATCCACATTCATACATCTTCACATGCAAGCTCGCCGATTGTTGAGGCTTCTAACGGGACTATCTTCCAGTATCTGGTTAATCTGGTCATGCCACGTCTTCCGCGATCGCCCTCTCTTTCTGGCAACGTCAATACTTGCGTTATATATCTTTCTTACTATTCTTTCCTCATTCATTCGCTAAACGAGCCCAAACCATCTGAGAGACCCCTTTTTAATTATATTAATTATACTAGGATTAGCTTTTCATTCGTGCCTAATATCTTCATTCTTCACTCCATCATAAAGGAACTTGGAACATATACTTCTAAAATATCTCATCTCCACTACTTCCAGTCTCCTTTCGTCCCTCTTTAAGAGTCGTTTTAGACTCAGGTTACAATATTGATAATTAAATATTTAGTGGTTTTAAATAAAGTGTTTTCTTTTTATTAATTTAATATTTACTGTATTGTAAAGTGAATACAATGATTAAGCTTGTAATGGTTGGATATGTTGCGGAATTGGATCGCTGCAAAATTCAATTTTAACGTCATGAACACGTTTGTCGGAACACTTTAGCAACTGGGCCATAATTGACGTATATATAATTATTTTATTATGAGAATATGCCTCACTGGTTATTTATTTGCGTTAATTGGTTATTTGTAAACGTTAATTGGGAAGTTAGGTTGTTCTGCGGTAGACCATTTCCGTCCGCTGATAATTAATTAAGTTTTCACGCTGCGTTTTGAAAAATTATTTCATTCATAAAACTTTTCATAGCATTCTTAACCGAAAGGTATTTTGAATGTGAACGTTTTGTTTTATTCTAATTTATATTATGTAAATAGAAAACCAGTGTTTGTAAAGTATCTTCAAGTAATATATCTGATCTGAAGTCCTTAGGAGTGCCTGGACTTGTATTAACCAACGTTTTGGTAGCTTGTTGGAGATATAACTTTATCTTATGGTTATTTGACTTTAACTAGCAGCATGTTGAACTCACAAAGTGACATTAGTTGCAAAATCGTTACACCCTAGGCGAGAGCATTGTATTGAAGGCGGTTAAAGTGACTTGTTTTATATATTTTTACTTACTTATTTATTTAGAATTCAGCAAACATATGATATAAGCGTAATTCAAAACATTACACTTAAAACAAACTCTTCTAGAGTGTAAGACTATCTAAAAATAATAATTTCGCAGCCTGTTGGTCCGTAACATCCGTAACTTGCTATAATTACGATGGAATTACAACTTTAGTTAATTAGAGCATAACACGCAATCAGCGCCGCTCATGTTACGGGCAAGGATCGTTATTAATTATTGTTTTGGTATGTGATTTTTCACACAATGTACGGCTAGTTATTATGTTATAAACTTAAACCTGATAGTTTATGTGTCTAAAGTGAGCTTTGTTATTGACTTGTAAAATAATTGTGTGATGATTCTGCAGTTAATATACGTTTCTCTCTACTCATGTATTGGTCCGTACCATACATATTGTAATGAGATGCTAAAAAGAATTTACTCACTGTCCGAATTCCTTGTTTTCACAAATTACGTCACAGAAGCTCTGGACGCGAGACATCAGGTAGAATGTTCATAAAAAAAAATTCACCAAGGCCTTATTTAAAATGTTGTATGAGATTGGTTTCTCGGATAGTATGCTAATATTAATGGTGATCTACCTACAAAAAAGGAACCAATGCGTCTCCTACGGTCTATTCGCATCAGAGTGCTTCTTAACCTTCTCAGGTGTCCCGCAAGGATCTAATCTTGGTCCATTGTTGTTTTCGATTTTTATCAATAATATAAAAAATGTAATTTTAAACTCGCGCTTCCTGTTGTTTGCGGATGACTTAAAGCTTTTCTTAAAGAAGTCACTTTGAATGATTTTCATCATCTTATCATCAGATATATCAAATATATGTGAATGGGGAAGACGAAACACACATTTGTTTATTATTTCTGTTGTTTGCGAATAACTTAAAGCTTTTCTTAAAGGAAACTTTAAGAAAAGCTTCAAGTTATAATATAATATATAAAAAAACTTAAAAAAAAAAAAAAAAAAAAAAAACTTTGGACGATTTTCATCATCTCATCAGATATATCAAATATATGTGAATGGGGAAGACGAAACACAATTTTGTTTAATAGTGGTCGGATACATCCTATCAAGAACACTAGAAAAATCTAGGAGGTTCAATAATTCAGTTTTTGGATATAAATAGCGCGAATCGAGGCCGCCGCGGGAGAGTTGTCATGTGTGACATGTCGGTGCGAAGTTGGCCGCGAGTCACGAGACGACGCCTAGTACGGCCAGCCGTGAATTGTGTAGTGATAAATAAGGCGAACAAACGACCGAAGTACCTATTTCGCGAAATAAATAAATGAGATAAGTACTACAACCGAAAGTGGATGGAATATTCTGGAGAATATTAAATATGTTCATTTACGAGGAATATATTTCGAAATGGTATAATTAAAAGAATTGCGTGACCTTGTTCATTGAATAGTTAGTTCATCAATTGAAAAAAAAAATTAACCATGGCTTATAAATCAGTAATTAATTTCCAGTGTTCTCATTTATTCCTCCCGCAGCCACGACACGTGACAATATTCTTAATAAAAAGATGTAACAAAGTAATTTTGCAATTATTAAATTAGTTAAATGATTTGAGTCCTAAAATTTAAATTTCTTAAGAATGTACGAAATTTAAATTTAAATTTTTCTGTGCGAGTTTGTATCCGTTTATCTTATACCAAAAATATTATAACTGTCCGGTGCTCCTTTATGCCTGATTTCATAAGCTGTATTGCGTGCCCTCGGGCCTTTCGTGACAGAATTCTTTCTTGAGCGTATTTGGTTGTACGTAAATACATGTGTTTTAAGCGAGGTTACTTTTGAAAACTTACAGGATAAATATTTCTGCGGGCTTAGGGAGCTTTGGCCTGGAAATGTTTACATGGAAAAGTTACCGGCTCCGGTATAATTGCCAACAGTTTGGGTTTAAACTGTGAAGAAAATTCTACGTGGTATGAATACTGAGGCGTGTCTGAACCGCGGCTGGAATTATTAAAGTTGTGGTGCAACGAGGGTTTCCTCGTTTCATCTCGAAACGAAAAATGAATATTTTTTCAAGAGATTTACGAATAAATTAAATACTTATTTTTAAACCAATTCATTGCTATATGTTTGTCAACTAGTTTCGATTGGACTCAACCTTCTTCAGGACAATTATAATATAGACTAATCTAGGTACAGAAATTTATAAAGGAGGAAAGAAAAAGAGAAAGGGACAGAGTGTCAACTAGGTGGGGGGAGGGAAGGGGAGGAGTTAAGTGAAGATAGAGGAAAAGCTTTTAAATCGAACTATTTATTTGTTTATTTATTATTTGACTATTATTATTGATTGCTTTATTAATTTCTAATGCTTCCGATTGTTAAGTCGCAAACCTAGTCCGTTTTTGTGTAAAATTTTTGACCCTGTATTATTATAAAATGTGTGATCAAAATTAATTAGATTTTCGGCAAATTCAGAAAAACCTATATTTGTTTAGCATTTAATGTGTTCTTTTATTCTAATATTTACGTTTCTCGATGTTTTACCAATAAAGAAAGCTGGGAAATCATTACAGCTAAGTTTATAAATACCAGAATGATTTAATATATTTTCTTTGTCTATACAGTTACTTAATAATTTGCCTAAGTTGTTACTGGTATAAAATGCTGGCTTTATCTCTTTAGGGAGTTGAGTCGTGCTTGAAAAATTATTTATAAAGAGAATTCTACGCCATTGAGGTGTTGGAATATAACTTTCCAACTTAGTATTAAATTTATTCTTAAATCTCTTATAATGTCAAGCCACAAAGTATTTTCTTGCTTTGAAAAGTCATTATTTTTTCTTTGTATTATTTATGGATTTGACAAAGGTATGTGGGAGCTGCTTTGTGAGTGACTTTCTGAATCCTGTGAGACTCTTGGCTAGAGAATGCATTCTTGGTTTACCAACCGAGATCTCGAAATACGAAGATCTCGCACCAGTTTTTCAAGATCAATCTCGTACCAAAATTTGTGTGAGATTTGCGAGATCAAGTTTAATCCTGACTATATTTTTACTGAAGAGGAACGTGCGATCTTACTTGGATTCGAACAAGCATTTGAGCCGGTAGAACTGACCGTCGAAGTTTTATTTCTTCGAGATTCGGACCTAATAGCTGCGGAACATACTTTGCGTTTTATGATCCGGAAATTAGAAGATCTAAAAACGACTCTAACAATAAAATTTGTTACATATTCGAGAAAACGTATTTATATAGCCTCTCATATAAGAAGCCGACTCTGTGCTTCTTGTGAATTTACTTTCAAAAACACGCATAAAAATCAAACATATTAATTTTTTGAAAGTAATTTCATTGTTGATGCTGATCAATTGTGTTTTGCTGTTGATAATTTTTTTTTAATTTTTTTAAATAAAAACTTTAATGACCCTTTACGTTTCAGTAATACTAAAATTATATTCCTTTATCTTTATAACAAAAAGTAAGTACCATTATTGTAATGTCTGGTCTAATTATTGTAGGTATGCATAAATTGACAGATCGTGGGAATTCGCATAATTGGACCGTGAGCTCATTTTTCATAGCCAATGGATGGGGCTTTTGGTGTAGTCATCGTGGTTTAGTCAAGAGTTATAAGGGGCGTCAACCTTATGACACTTGTCAGATTTACACCGGTCACTAGCATTGCATTACGTTCTGTCATTTATACTATTGAAATAAATTATATTACGACTCATAAAATTAAAATAATTAGTACGGAAATGGCCTTAAGATAAAAAAATTTCAACCCGGCGACGTTTAGTAGGACCAATATGGGAGCTTTGGCTCATATAACGGTTCTGGGACTGCGGTGGGTATCCATTTACTGATGGATTCGGCCATTAAATTGAAAAGATTATTCATAATTATCATTGAAATGAATAAATAACATAAACATCTCTACGTGAGAGAGTATCAAAATTTCTCATAAATAGGTGAAAAATTTAAATACCTACGAATTAGACTACTTCTAAATATCAATTGTTTGTACTTTGGATAAGGTGGATGAAATGCAAATACAAATAGGTAATTAATGAGTAGGTACTGACAAAAGGAGCTAGAATTACTCGTTTTAAGTTGGTTGTAGCAGGGATATTGAGAGGAAAGGAGAAAAGTTGGTGAATAAAATTAATACCCAATTTTATTTTATGTCTAAAAATTTAAAAACACTTGTTTAATTACCTCTACGTGCGATGATTCTGATATTCTTGAGGCTCGAGTGGTAAAATAATAAAATTTATTTAAACTTGTGTAGAGATAACAGAGATTATGTTTCCATCAAGTTAAATGATTTTTTAGTTTTATATCTACCCACCTTTTACCATAAATTTGGCTCCCTGCTTCTGTTACCTAATTACTTTTTAATTGCTCTTCCTCTATTTATAGGTATGTCAGTTCATACCTTCACCAACAAATGTTTATTAAGTATATAACCACCAACTGACTCACAATCATCTCTTTGTCTAGACAACCATTACACAACACAATCGTAGTATTATTTACACAGTAATATGCTTTTATCAACTGAGACAGATTAAAAATATTTAGAGATACCCACCCCCTGAAGCCGCCCGCCCTTTCATTAATTTGAAGCCGCCGACTCATTAATTTGTGGTGTCACATGTGGGCAACTGCAATAGCATTTATGTAAGACTACAGTCCATTTTTAATGCGGCAGCAAGAATAATATATGGAGCATTAAAATTCTCGTATTTAAAATCCCTTTTACGTGAACAAATTGATTTCGTTTTCCTCAAAGAGTCGAGCTTTAGTTGTGTTGGTTAATGTACAAGGCGACACATAATATGGCGCATCTGTATCTTCAAGAGCTCTGCGTCCTAAACGAATTAAATAGTAGACGCCAAACTCTGAGGTCAGCCACTACTTCAGCTGCAGGAAGAGATATATAACCGACCATCCACTACCAGAAGACAAAATTTAGTGAACGGGCATAGGACGGGAAGACTAAGAACCAAGGAGTGGAACTCTCTTCCCACCTTTATACGGAATAGTGCATCAGAAACAGTGTTTTAAAACGCACTATTTTTGTAAAATCCTTTCCATTAAATTAAATAATAGTGTAAAAGTAAACAATGTTAGTGTAAAGCGCCCTTGAGGAGATTTTTTTTACGAAAATGGTGCTATAGAAATTATAAATTTTTATTATGATAATTATTAGTAACACCTTCCCAAAATATTTTTCACATGCATGTTAATCCAACCAAATGCTTACATGCACTCAAGTTCCTACCAAAAGAGATCCTACCAAGAATTTGAGGGGTGGGGAGAGGGAGACGGGGTGGGGTCCAAAGGAGGTGCTGATCATTGTTGAAACTCAAGTTGAAGCCGATTCTATAAATAGCATAATTGCAGATATCACTTTATACCATCCTTTTTCACCCATTATTTAACTCATTTCTTGATACTTTTTCCTTTTTACACACTCAATCACTTACCATTATTCATTCTTTACATTGTTTGTTAAGATTTATTCATTAACTTAAACATATATTATCTAACTTTGGAGGAGTCTTCTTCATTCAATTTTGAATAAAAAATATTTTCTGTAAAAAAACATCATAAATTTTATTTATATCCGATACAAAAAAAGTTTAAATTTAAATTTAAGAAAAAACTTTTCAAAAAATATTTTTCAAATTTGTGCAAGTTTTTTCTTTAATTTAAAAGTCTTATATTAATGCAAATAAATGTTTAATATTTTGATGATAGTATTTTTATAGAAGAAAGTCAAAATATTTAAAATAAAAATATATATATATATATATTGATTTTATCCGTCACTGACTGTCGATATTTTATCAAAAATGTAAAGAATATTTTCTTTTTATGGGAATGATAAAGTCGTAGTAAAAACACAACTAACATATGGAAGAAGATGTGTTAATTAAACATATATACACCTTCCAAGTATTTTATCGATGCGATAGTCTATCAAGTGATCGTTAAAGTGAGCCATACGATTGATCCTAAGCCCTATGAACGCCCTTAAAAAAGACTTTCATATCTTCTTTCACATATAAAAAATAGCTTCGTCTTTGTGAGACATTTATAATACATGTTGGTTAATAATATTTTCTACTCAAAATTTAATCAAGAGGTGAAATTTTTGTTGCGAGACTTTTGTATAATGCTCTACATACGATATATATTTGGTTTCTTAAAATATTCCGTTTGCATAAAGATATGAAGGAAGGCTTTTAATCTTAATCCATGCCACGTTTCATATTTGGAATGTATTAAATAATAAGGTACCAAACTATAACTTAGCAAACTAAGATAATTCCTGTCAAAGTTTGAGATGGGTTCTGATAATATTTTATAATTATAGTTCTACCGTCATTAAAGTTCATGGAATATAGAATCAATTCTCGCCTAGAAACATTTTTGATATCGGAGATAACTATTTTTATAATAATTATTAATAATCATAGCCCATTTTTGTACATTCAACTTGAATATTTTTATTTTCATTTGATCCCATTAAATAACGCAAAAAAATCAGTTGGTAAATTTGTAAATCAAATCATTTTACAATTTCCTCATTAATATTTATTTACATATTAATTGAATTTGAGTTAAATTGTCTTAACCTTTCCCATATGGCGCTAAAATTAAAACGCTGTGAGATCTCAATCTAGTTTATGTCAAACGTATTATTTTTTTGATTTTATAGTCGGGTAAAATTATTAAAATAATAGGTTATGAATGTATGAGCGATTACATACATACATACATCAATTACTGAGTAAAAGTGCTAAAAATGAGGAAAAGCAATGGTCATTAAGAACAAAGCCTAAAGATTCGTAAGGCATATTTGACTAGCTGCGCAACCACCAATAAAAAGCGAAGATAGGCAATCTGTCGAATCCAGCACCGTGCGAACTACGAATTGTACATTACGTATTGCGCTCCCCGCACCACTGCCCCCAATAATACATTGTCAAAAAAAAGAGCGAGCCTTACAGTAGTTGCATATGATGTGTAACATTTGACATCCCACAATTAGAAATATCAATTGAGCAACACGAGAAATCAACATCAAAATTAAAAAAAAACTAATAAGTACCTATATATTTATTAATTGGTAAATACAAGTAAGGAATTTATTTATTTATTATTGAATTTTGCCGCACTAGATGGGTACCGTATATATCTACATACACACTTTGTTTAGAAATTTTGTGTTTGGTCAATTATATCTATGTCTTCATTTATTTTCATAGATGGTGGTAGTGTGCCGCCATAAATATTGTATGAAAAATTTGAATAAATATTTAAAAATCATCATAAATCAAAAAATAAAGTATTTATTGGATAGTTTTGAAGATATAAACCGAAATATATCAATGTTACAATATACACACGCTTGACACCAGCCACGTAACATATATACAAAATCAGAAACGTTGGCTATTGTAAGTGTGCGTCTTCACTGTGATGGCACTTACTGGATACTAATTTGTTTAAAAAATATGATTTTCTTCCATCACGTGCGCTCATTGGTTAGATGAAATTGCGCGTGCTTCCCTGGCATCTTATTTCCTGTTACACATTTCCATCCATTTTCACGAAATCACTGCAACAGATTGCAGGAAAGCGAGAGGAAACATGTTACACATCAAACTTCAGTTTCATCGAGAAAACTTTTGTTTTGTTGTATCGAGTAAATATATATATTTGATGATTATTTTATTCAATTCATAAATATATAACAAAGGAATACCTCAAATATGAACTCTGTATTTGGTATCAATATTCTGAGATTTTCATAAATGGAGGCAATATCAAATATTAAGTGAGTTCACAGTATACAGAGTCTGAGAGTAAAAGTTTTTTAGAATTGTTAAGCGGATTCTTTATTATTTAATATTCATAATTGTTTTTTGGTGAAAACATTTTACTTTGTAAACGTAAATATTGTTTTCTTACGTTTTCCTATGATATTTGTATTGAATTAATTGTGTAGTAAATCAATCATACTTTACCCAATTTGCATGTCATTGAATCTTCAAAGGTTGATTTAATTTTTTTTTTATAAAAATTGACAATTATTTCTTACTGTGGTAAACATGGTCACAAATCGCCATCTGGCGAAGAACTCGGCAGACAATGCAAGTGCAGCCAAGGCGCGCACCCGGGAAAAGTAGTTTACTTCACCTGAGCTTCCATCGTCACTCACTAATGAAGGGAAGCATGCTAAATGACAAATGAAACGATGATATTACATTCTCTTTATGCAAACCAAAAAAAGTTTTATACTACGAAGATGATTTCAGTTACTTTTTTACTCATGTTCAGATAACTACCATTTAAAATGAGGTTCAGTATATTAAATCACTACATTCTCTAATAACCATTGGTTTGATTTTATTTTTTTACCAGATCCCGTTAAACGACCTTTCAAATCTGAGATTTACCATACTGCGAAAACTGATGCTATTATTGGGCGCTATACTCGATCCATTAATTTCAAACCCGAAAGAACTATGGATTTTCTTTGTCGACATTCAACTAAGACATCAACATAAGATTTCTCAGGAAAGCTCAATAAATGAGTATGCAATGCAATGCAAATTACAAATTCTTTTGGTTTGAGTTTTCTGGAGTATTCTGCCGTGTTTCTACGACCTATTGTGCAGTAGTTTCGGATCCCATTGCAGGGTCAGTCATCATGATTGATGTGGTGTTATGAGTGTTGATGCTGTAGTTAAGTACTTGCATGCAATACCGTGTTGAAAGCAGGGTGAATCATTTTCAGTGTTTGCTAAGTATTGGCTTTAAATATACTGTCGAAAGTAGAATATCTCTGTGTTTATGTTTAAATCTCTTAAACGGTCCACATAAATCTAAAATCTAATGGAATTTTCTCGAAAAAAATATAAAACACTAGAAATATCGAGAAACTAGTAGAATGTTTTCGAACACTCATAAAACTAACAGAGAGCAGAGTTGTTGTGATGATACACAGATAATAGCGATTCGTGCAGCGGCGATTCAGTGTGAACAAGCGATAGACATTCGGCGCAAAGAGAGTACTTACGCGCGAAATTGAGCGAATGACCTAACGATAGATAAAAAGTGCACCAAAAATTCTAGTGATGTGAATAAATGGGAACCTGAGTAAAATATTCTAGAAACAATAAATACGGATTGAAATTCGTGCCCAGTAATTTTGTGCAATAAATAAAATTTAGAATAGTTTTTAGTATTTCCTTGCCTGTCACAGCCACAATTCCAGTGACTATACAAATACAAAGCCCACAAACATTCATATTGATCTAAAGAGATCAAATATAGATGAACTGCAAATCGTTTGTAGCGAATTTAAATTATACAACAACTTACCCCGACAGACGTGATAATTAAATAGGTACTGAATAAAATAACGATTGGCAAATAAATTCATTATAAGATGCGCACAGACGGGAGGGCAGTAAGAGGCAGGGAGGTTGGTGGACCAGAGTGATGGTTTTATTGTTTGTTGCGCCACTGGTTGAAATATTTGATGCGAATTCTAATTTGAAAATACAAGCCTCTAGCACAGTCTACCACACTTCATCACTGATGACATCAGCCCTGATTATGGACCCTACCAGAAAGGTCACATATACACGGCAGAATATTCCAGAAAACTATACACAGATGATTCTGAACGGCCGTGAAAACATTCTTTAACCCTAGTTTCAAAATTTATTTTTGTATTACCAATATAAAAATGATCACAATCGTTACAATTGAGTTTATAAACTCCTGATTTCATGATATGATCATCGCTGTCTTTGTTACTTAGTATGTATTTTCTGATGAAGAGAACATTGTTCTCGAAACATGTAGATTGTATAATCTAATGAAGTGGTGAAAACCAAGTATTATTTTAATAATAATGTCACCACAAAGTTCAAGCCTCCTTTCAGAAGAAAAACTATTCTTCGAACAGTGAATGGGACCCACCACTTTCTATGGGCCGTTCGGCCGACGGCTCCCATATCGGCCCTACTCCTGCGTCACCAGGTTGACATTTTTACCTTATTAAAGCCATCCCCGTGGATCCAATTAGTAAATAACTAATTAAATTCCAGTTATACCACGTGATACCGTGGACATTTTTACATGCATTCAAGAGCCATACCATCTATGGCCGTTCAACCGCTTACAGGGGTTGAGATTTATGATTATTTTTGATTACTCTTACCTCGTGTGTCCCATGCCACACAATTCACTGCATTACAATGCGACACATATAACAACACGGGAAGATTCTGTGGGTAGAGTTGGTCTTTTTTATCATACAACACACTGGGGGCCATCGCTACTTATACCAACTCTGCCAATACTGTAAACTATAGTCAGTCATTCCCGTTTCGACCAGTTTGTATAGGTACGGTGTCTTCTGAAACGATCGATCGTGGTTTCATTGAAAATAAAACACTTGTGCAAACTCATGACACCAGACGCCTCTAAAATAATATGCTGTATATTTGTCCTAATATTATTTGGCCTTGTCGACAGATACAAGATGGTTTATTTATTGATTTTTCTAAATCGACTATGCAAGGTTCATAAAAAAAATTGTCATACATTATGAAATTTTTCTAAGAATAATATTATGTTAGACGTATGTGTGGCCAGCTATTTATTATTATCAATATTGTCAACTGAGTCTAAAATGACTCTAAAAGAGGAACAAAATGAGACTCGATGTATTGAAGATGAGATCTTTTAGAAGTGTGTGTGGCAAATCCATTTATGATAGAGTAAAGGATGAATATATCAGGAGTGAATGTTAAGCTGATCTCAGCCTAGTTAAGATAATTAAAAAAGGGTCGCTCAGGTGGTTTTGGCATATTGAGGGAATGAATGCAAAAAGAATGGTAAGAAAGATGTATAAGTATTACGGTACCAGAAAGAGAGGGCGACTACGAAAGACGTGGCATGACCAGATTAACAAGATACTAGAAGCCATAACAATCGTCGAGAGTGCATACGAAGATGTATGAATGTGGATGAGGCGCCAGTTGTATGTCAGAACAGAGTAGTGTGGCGCTCTTTCCTCTCTGCTTACCCTCACGGGGAAATGACATGATATAAAAATAGGACTAACTTGCTGGTATGGATTGAGGTTTGAACCCGCGACCTTTGGATCACGAGGCGATAATTATTATTCTGTTATATTCAGTTTAAGGTTTAAGGGAACAGTCAATTTAAAAAAAAACAAATGGTTATCTATTCAATGAAAAAGGATTTCTAAATAACTAACTATCACGCCGTTTCCTCGCAGGAGTAGGCAGAGAGAAAATAATGCAATTTTCTTCCATCTCGACACACCACTTTTGCTTCGGCTACATTCGTACATCTTCTCATGCATGCTCTACGGTTGTTGAGGCTTTTAACGGTGCCATCCGCCAATATTTGTAGTACCTGATCATGCCAGGTCTTTCGCGGATGCCCTCTATTCCTGCTGCCTCATATATTTTCCGCGCTCATACGTTCCACATGACCAAACCATCTTAGCGATGCATTCCTCATTCTATCTACCACACTACAGCCAGCATTAAATTCACTTCTAATTTGTTCATATCTCACTCTAGCGACCCGAGATTTTCCACACTAGCGACTTAGGCCCGACTTCGGAGTCTATACTTAGATGATTTAAAGGTTAAAGTACGACTTGCCTAAAAGTGTTAATTTGTGCTGAAAATTACGCTTTTAAGTACTAACTCTGAATTCGGGCCTTATTGATCGCATCTCCACCGCATTTAGTTTACTTTTATTATTTTTTTGCCAATTCCAGGCTTCCCTGCCATAGATCAGAATTGGTCATATTATATATGGATTGATGATGCCCTCATAAGGCGAAACTTAAAATTAAAAGGTAGAACTAAATTAGAAAATTAAAAAGGTAGAACTTAGAAAACATTTGTTTTTATTTCCATATTTATGATCAAAATTGGCACTAGAACCCCATTATGTACCGCTAGTTATGCTTATATTTAATGTATTTGAAATTGGCATTTAAAGACTCGGATATCTAGACGCATTTATTATTGAAGAGTTCCACAGTGCTGGCAAGACTGTTTCTCCCTGGACCTATTTCTGCTAAACGGAAAATGAATTATCAATATATCGATTGTTCAAATAAAGAATACTGTTTTTTTGTTTTTTTTCACTTGTTTTATTTTATTGCGTGTTTCTGAAACGCAATTTCTCAAGAACCATACCTTCCAGACTTAAGGTATTGTTTTTTAAATATTATTTTATAAATATGAGCCTTTACTTCTTGTAAAATTCCACAAGGACATGTTGGGGGTTAAAAATTTAAGAAATATATATAAATATAGAGAATTATGCCCTGTTTGTACCAAATAATTATTTGCAATCACGCGCTATTTCATGTCCTAAAATGCAGAACGGATGTAATGAACAAGCAAACCATAACGCTTAGTGTGCAACTCATAAATGAACTGAGCGATCATGTCGATGTATTTAATGATAGCATCAAGCAGAGGATCGCCTTCATATAGGTGATAAAGAGCAAAAACTAAAGCATCTTTATTAAAAGCAGATTAATTGAGTTAAATTTAAATAGTATTAAACTGAGTTGGTGTCATATTTCACGCCTTAATTAATTACTAGAACACCTTACTGGTTGAAGTGTTCTTGACTTTAATTAATGAATGAGAAAAGATACACCAACTTAAAACAGGTGCACTGAAATAGAATTTTATGTACATTATTTAACATTCCCAGCACTTTACGGTGAAGTACATCAATATTTATGTTTTAGAATATTATTTATTAGAATATAAATATAATAAATAAGAATTTTCTCTGTTTTCACTACTGTTTGTTGAAAATACCAATACGTTTTGGTCCAATAAGTTTACTAAAAATTATAAATAAAAAATTTAATGTAATTATTTTTATAGAAAAAATCTGTGTAGAAATTTTGATGTAACACTAAAGATATTTTAGTAGCAATAATAATACAAAAATTTTGTAATCATCTTTTTGAAATGGATCTTTATTTTGATATAAATAATGGTTTACGATGTTTACATACAAAATATTATTATAATTTTTTAATCAAAGTTGCGAACACGGAATACGTGTCACATTAATATTCTTACTATTTTCAAACTAAGCTAAATGCTTGCACTATGAAAACAGGACTAAATTGCTGGTCTGGAGTGAGCTTCGAACCCGCGACCTTTGGATTACGAGGCGAGAGTCCTAATCACAAGACCAACAAGCTACTCTATTATACAGGATTACAGTTGAATAAATAAGGAACTTTGGAAATAAGAAAAAGCGTTAGTAGTTAATTGAATATTATAAATAATTCGGTTATTTTTATGAATATTTTTATTTAATTTTTTTTTTCAAATAAGTACTTCAATATTTAAACATCTTCCATTAATTTTATTTTATTTTGTTACTAGCTGTACTTGGACTTTTGATTTTTAAATAATAGTTGTATCCTGATAAAGGATACAACGTAAATTATTGGCTGGCTGATTGGCTCCGAAACATGTTGGTATCCCAATTAAAATAATTTCGTTGTCTGTCCGTCCGTCTGTCAGTTAGTCCTCGTAACTTCGTGTAACGTCCGTAGCTTATTTTATAAAAACTTTTTTCTTTTTAATAAAAACTTATTCTTTAGTAACCAACATGTAAAAGTACCGTAATTTTTGACGTTGCTAGTTTTCAATAAATTAGTGGTGGAAACAAAGAACAATCTTATTAATTATATGAATAATGTTGCCACAAAGTTATTTTGCTCATATTGAAGTAGAACAACATGGTTGGATATGTTTCAAATTCGAATGCGTGCATGGCAACGTATAATTTGTATTTTGATTGCGTGATAGCCGATTACTTAACTGCAAGTAAATACTTATACATCAGTAATAAAGTAGGGTAAGGTGCCCTAGGAGTGCGCGGTTTTAAGAGATATGAGCATTGTGCGAAAAAAAACTCGATATTCTATTCAAAACATTTTTAATATTTATTTGTATTCTTAGTCTTCTTCCTAAACTTAAAAAATGCAACAAAAATAGTAACATTTAGGATTTATAACCATAATTAACAGTGAAGTAGAATGCGCACTCTACTTCATTGTAACACAATCTGTAAAACATTTAGTTCATAGTTTTAATTTATTTGGCAATTTTTTTTTTCTTTCTTCAGAAAATGTAGGCCAGTATCTGCAAAGGAAGATGGCAGGTGCAGCTCTATGCTTTTTCTCAAACTTGATTCTGCCGTACTTAATAATTCAGCCACACATCTCTAACTCTTCCCATTCCTTACCAGCTTGCGAGCAAGATCAAGATCAAATATTTTGTCTGCGTGTTTCTCGTGGTTTTGATTTCATTTGCAACAAAAAAAACATTAATTATTTAAAAGTTCCGCAAAAATACGCATGCGCACACTTGCTGTGCGTACGACACCATAATTTCAAATAGCCGCACTGGTATCGCCATCTAGTCGACACCGGCATGAATGAATTCTCTCAGTTGTTTACCAAAAAAGTATTTTCACCAAATTCCACACAAAACTCTAGTTCTTTTTTAAAACCAATACGTCACACACGTTGCAAAACACTTTTTTTAAAAAGTGTTAGATTTCAAAAAATTAAAATTTTTTCATCAAAACACATTTGTTTTGATCCAAATTTCGTCAACAAAGTTCGGCGTCGGACATTCGAAACACGACTGAAATAAGTGCCAATCGACCAAAATTGTGGAAAGTTTGACTACTGCGTACTCTTAGGAACCGCGCGCTCTTGGGGCACCTTACACTAAGATTTTTTAAAAATATTTTTTGAGTCTCCTTAGTATAAGCGATTTTTATGTGGTATATTAAAAATTCTAAATTTTTGAAGTTTTGTTTTGTTTAGGCGCGTTGAGAGAGAAATTTTAAAATGCAATTGAATGCATGCACTATGTGCAACGGCTTATTTCTACACCATGAAACTCAACGTCACGATTTATCAATCACAAGCTATGTAAGATAATGATTTTCCTTGTGGTATTAAATCGAAAGAAATATTCATTAGTGACGACATCGAGTCATTTTGCAAATGGTGTTTTGAAACTTCATATGCTCCGGGTGCTTTTTTTATTGTTTTTTTACATTTGATGACCAATTTTTCATAATATACCTACACTCAATTGTCCCGGTCCAAAATTGTGGACTTTCGGGGAGATTTCTTAAAGCAGTCGTGTCCAAAAATATATTTTAACATTTATTTATGTGTATTTAAATGATTAAGAAAACTGATCACCACAAAAATAAATAAAAAAGTCAACCAAAAGTTCATGTCCTATATATTATGGTTTTTACACAAATTCTTATCTACTTACACTTATGAACATACATTTTGTTACAAAATTTTCATTTTTTTCCTGCCCGACATAATAATATTTGAAAACATTCAACCTTTTAAATAAATACTTCCGACAGATGAAATCACAAAATTAATTATGTCAATATAAGCGTTTTAATTTTATGTATGTTTGAGTGCACATATGTGGCAGCGTACAAACTGTATACAATTTTCTTTGATGTTAGTTAATTAAATTAATTTCATCGTTTAAACTAACGAAGCGATATTACTGTTTTGTTTAAACACGTACGTTTTACTAACGACCACCTTAATAACTTGCTAATGTGTATAATGCTCAAAACGACAAGAAGATTTTCATCTTATGTCTGAATATTTAACATAGAAGACTGAAAGATACTTTTTGCGCTATTAAGGGCATATGTCTTTCGTAATATTGTTGAAGTATTTGAAATTAATTTGCTGTTACTTGATACTGGATAATACTAATAATATCGCGGAAAGAGTAAAATGTTTTCAGTAAGAAAGAGAATTGTGTTCACTTAGCGAGGAGAACTTCTTAATCGGGTAAAATTGCATGTATAAAAACCGTGTCAACGTCATAAAAGGAGGAGTACGTACCACGCTGATAAGGTGTTCGACATCATAAAAAGGAAATATTTTCCAGTATTCTTTTTGAGTGCTCCTGAAGATCAAGACGCGTTTGGCGATAACAAAACAAACTTTCATTCCTTAAAATAATCTTAAAGTCACAAAAAATGTCAATACAAAATCTTGTTTGACATCTATAGTTTATTTATCTCGATTGTAGCAATAATTTGAATTGATCTTAGGACAAATGACGAGGTTTTTAAGAGAGAAAAATATAGGTATACATAATAAATGTTTTTTTAGAAGACAGGAAACCCAGAAAAAATATATTCCCCAAATTATGCAGAAACCTTTTTGAATAGAATTACAATTAATACGAACACCTTGGAAAGGGTTAAATTTGTATTGTAATTTGCAACAGAAATTTCGGAAAGAGTACGTGATAAAGAAAAGAGGACAGTAGGATAGAACTGATGATCTTGACCGTGAGAATTGCGAATTTGATTCTAATGAAAGTGCAATAAAAGAAGTCTATAATAGATACTGTTGAAAATTGAAGGGATCAATAAGGAGGATATATTTTTAGATACTAGGCACGCCGTACACAAAAATATATCCACAGACAACTTTTGGGTGAAAATTGGAACAACGCATGGATGCGTCATTAATATTTTTAAATGTAAAACAAGAATTTTAAAGTATTATATCAGGAAATTTGATAAAATTTTGAAAAATTATTTTTAAAAAAGTGGATGAATAACTAAAATTTAACATTATTTTTTTAATTATAGGTAAGCACCAGAATTATAAAAATCACAGAAAAAATTTGACCAACTATATTTGTGAAATGGTACCACGGAGATTCAAACCCTCATTATCTCCGTGGTTTTGACAAATAAATTCGTTTTGTTTATCCTTCTACGTGATTTGTATAATTTTCATACTTTAAAATTATTACTTCGTAATAAAAACCTAAGTATTCGTAACATTTTAAGCTTTAAAATGGAAAGAACAGACGCTACTTACATGTATACTAAGACTGAATTTGAATGTTTTCCCAACGATTGAAGTCGTTTGGTTGTATTCCTTGCGCGCAGCTAATCGACGGAATTTTCTGTTTAAATTAGTAGCTCGAATTACCTCTCTTGTTACCATAAAGGTACTCGAAAATATTCCAGTCGGAGATAGGGTGGTTACGCCTCCTACCCTTTGTTTGTTTGTAGGCTTGATAGGCTTTACGGGACTTTAAAAATTCCCCAAAATACTTGTCGCAATTCGACAAGCGCCTGAAATACGAGGGAGCCGGCTGATGAAATGAGATGTATTTTTAGACAAAAATGCGACAAAATTTAAATTTAAGTAACGAAAATGAATAGACGATACAAGATATCTGCTAAAATACAAAATGCCCTCGTTTAATGTTGTGGAAATACACTCATACTGATCTAGTAGTCGGCTTTTTGAGTATCCATATTTTTCATAACGGGTACGTGGTGATTGCAAAATATTAAGTTGGTATATGATCCAGACATGAATTGTGTATATTTTAAGAGGAGTAAGGTGCAATATTTGATGATCCTGGCAGGAGTTATGAGATCGGTTTTAACATATTATAACGAGGCCATAAAAAGAATCAAGCACTTCTATCAAAGTGGCGGTTGTTTGAAGTTGGCACAATACTACCGAAGGATCTGGAATCATCTCCAACTAGTTTGCTAGTAAACACTGAAAACGTCTGGATAACAGCATTACCCATATAAATACGGCGCACGGGAATATGGTATGAGTTGTTTTCCGTGCGCGTTCACAGCGATAATACAAGCGAAGGTAGCCGCGGGCGGCGTCTCAATCCAGCCAAGCAAGCGACAGCGGCGAGAAGCCAGTAGTGCCAAACTAGCGGAGATTTGACAGCGATTCTAGAAAGGTTTTATGTGGCGAGATAAATCGAAGCAAAATTAATAAGTGCATAAATTGTGGAATATTCTAATGAACAGTTAAAATAGTGTTAAAACGAATATAAAGTGTCTATTTACGAGTGATTAATTGCGAAACAGTTTAATTTATGGAAAAGCTTACATTAAATAGCGATCAGTGACCTTGTACGTTTGAATAATTAACTATTCAGCAATCAATAAATCCTGTATTAAATCCCAGCCTTTTCATTGATTCCTCCTGCAGCCACGACCCGTGACAATGTTAACTAATACAGGAGAGAAACCTTTTAACTGTTATAACTGTGATTTTACTTGATCTCGAAAATTAAGCTTAACCCGCCACGTTACTTTACACAGTTGTGTGAATCCTTTTTCTTGTTCACTATGTTATTATTCTCGTTCCAAAATAATATATTTAAGTAACCACATGCCTACACACACTAGTGGAAAACCTTTCTCGTGCTCTCAATGTTACTTACTATACATTTTCTCATAAAATAAGTGTATGCAGCCATGTCTGCATACTCTTGAGAGAAACTTTTCCCATACTAAGCTAAAATAAAAACGCGCGTCCCGGTCCTGGAAACTCTGTATACATGTAGACTTTTGCAACTTTAAATTTCAACAAATATGAACATTTTATATTTATTATTTATATTAATTACTAATTGAATAGATGTTATGTGAATGAGTGAATATATTTATTTATTTTATTTATTTATTAAGAATCCAAATTTAAAAAACATGTATTTTTCTTTTAACTTGAGTACATTTTTTGAAATCACACTTAATTAGCCCTTGGGCATGTTCCTGAGTGTCAGTGTCTTTTGTAGGTATGTACCAGTTATTTAAAATCATATGTCAAACATAAAAAGCATAATAATAGATAAAAACATGAAATACATAATAATAATAATAATAATAAAACATAATAACCAGAAGAGGAAAAAGTAAGACAAAAACAAAGTACAACCCGTTTTCCCATGCGTTTTTAACCAGCGTCGATTTTCACCGAGAACTTACCCATGGTAACACGAATCGCAGAAGATACACGCGCTTTGAAAAGCACGGATGCCTGTGTTTATAATACAGAGAAAATTGACACCAGACAATGCACACGTGGATACAGCGTTTTCGCGACAATAAAGGAAAATAAAAATATATCGACAATGTCATAATCGCCAAAATGATCGCCGACTTCGATAGGAGATTGCACCATAAGAAAAAAGATTAATTGATGAACACCGAACAGTTTCTTCGAGAAAATATTTTTTAGATTGTAATTGTTACTGCGTATTTAGTTTCTTTTCAGAGATATTCAAATAATATGAATGTGAGCTACGATGTCTCCAGATCCCACTTTTGTATAATGTATAATGAAATAGAATTTCCGTGGGAAATTCTAGCGAAAGTCAACGCTGGTCAAAAACGCGTGGGGAAACGGGTTGTTAACCCCACAAGAGTCAATTTAATTTACAGCATCGGAGAGAAAAGGTGAAAAGGAACTCTAATATTTGAAAAAAACAGCGCTTATAATGATGTGACCCACCACAGACCAAGGGCCGTTCTACGAGCAAAGGTTCCCATATCGGCCCTACACTTTTTCTATCCAGTTCGGCATTGTTTCAATGCTAAAGCAGTTTTCTCGCTACGCAGCTGATGACGCAAAAGAAATTGCACTAACCACTTTACTGTATCTGGTTTGCGTA
This sequence comes from Agrypnia vestita, assembly GCA_016648135.1. Classification (NCBI taxonomy): domain Eukaryota; kingdom Metazoa; phylum Arthropoda; class Insecta; order Trichoptera; family Phryganeidae; genus Agrypnia; species Agrypnia vestita. Next base: position 36,819 of record JADDOH010005750.1, on the reverse strand, counting down.
ATGAAAATAAATTTAGTAAAGTAAAAATTTTAAGCCGTAAAAATAAAATCACAAGTAAATAACAAAATATAACATAAATTAGAGAAATACAAGGAAAATAACACAGCAGTAACAGGACCAAAGCGCCGTAATATTATGTTGATGAGTTCAAATTAGTCGCGTAGAGGTTGTTTGAAACATGTCCTTATTACTATGATTAACAGCCTCACAAGAGTAACTAATTTGAAGCATAAATATTAGCGGAGGATGGCTGGGCGAGTTAATCAATTCACCAACAAAGGAAACATCTGGCGGAGCGGCGTCTCCTCAGTCAAACCGCGGGCGCGAGCTATATCAATATTCGGTCTTCATTTCGGCGCGCTACAGCCAAACAGCACAGTGGGCTGAAGATGGAGTTCCATAGTCACATTTTTGGAAATTAATTTTTGTCGCTAGATATTTTCACAAGGGACTTAAACTAACAATTCATAACGGGGCTAAAAAGAATCATGCACTCATGTCAAGTGACAGTTGTAAAAAGTGATCACAAGACTTTCAAAGATTCCAGAATGGCCTAGCTTAATCTACGGCCTTCTGGGAGCTTGGAGAAATATTTATAAAAGCCTTGAAAGACACGAAAAAGTTATCTTAAATAATGTAAAGGTCTAGAGGTTTCGATATCAGTATTATTTATTTATTTTATATCAACGGTTTACACCTATTACAATACAATAAACTTATATATATGCAGATGACAATGATCTGCTTACATGATCATTTAAAAATGTATACATATGAAATTTATAACACAATAACTATCTGTACAATTACATATATCTCGAATTAAGTAAAGACAATTAAAAGTGTTTATCAGTAAGAACAAAGACATGTATGCATATATTATGAGAAATGGAAACCAATTCATAATGCCTAAATGTAAAACAACCCAAATGCAGCATCACTATATTTATAAAGCCATTAATTACGATAATAACTTACCTATCGAGATACGATGCATCAGTAACCTCTCAGAGCAAATCAAAAAAATTAAAATTTTCTTAAAATCAAACTTAAATTCCTAAATCATTTAAACTTACAGCTTTTTTAAAAATAACTCCTATCCTTTCATTATCAATTTACTGTATTAATAAATAACTTGTATACACTATGTACCTATATATTATAATAAGGAATAAAAACTGTGGCTCCCTCATCAGACTCAAGAGCTTCTCTTCACTGATGAGGTCTACATGACTAAGTGATTAAAAAAAATGTTTAATCTGATATGTTATATATATGAACTATATTTGTACCATAAATTAAATAAATAAAAAAAAATAAAAAATATGTATCGACAAAGTTTAATCAAATAAATTAACGGTTACGTGTTCGTTAAGGAGGTTTCGGTAACGACTTAAGTTATTGTTGAGATTATTAGCAATTTGTGCATACTCGTTTCCTAGGATGGAAAGTCCATTGATCGCGGAGTATTTTTGGTTAGATGTGTTGCTTTTGTTGTAGTGAAAGTATACTTGTGAACGGATGTTTCTGGCCGGTGTGTGTAAACGTATGGATGATAAGATTTCCGGAGAATCCAAGTAATAAAAATGAATTTTAGAAGAAGAATAGCCAATATAAATAGAACCGCACACGAGAAAACGGGCAATGAGTTGGGATAGTGCAAGGAAAAAGAAGGAGACTTAAATAAACATATCGAAGGTCCCTACCTAAGCTTGGATGTCTACCAAAAATCATTCCTGACTTGTATCAAACCAAACAAATTACTATTTTTATATATTTTTTTTTTCCACTTCAACATATCAAAAAGTCCAATTACAGAACCAAAACGCATTATAATACACTCAGATTTGAGTAAATCACATAGAATAATGTGATTTTACAGGGAATTGAACCCGGAACCATCGGTGTGAGAAGCCAGTGCTATGCCCATTGGGCTACGAGAGCCGCCGACTTACACAATTAAACTTTTATCAGAGATTTAACTGTAATAAACATGGACTCATATTTATTTTGAAATAAATAATCTATGTAATTTATGTGTGAGAGAATAAATATTTATAATATTACCTATATATATGAAATTTTGAGGTATTATGATATCTTATTTTCGTACGCAACAGTGATAACTGTAAACTATATTCATGTTATAATTACAAATTCCCTTTCCTATTTATATTTTGAATTTATAATCACATATGAATTCAAAATATACATATTTTGTATTTTCAATCACTTTTTGCTTAATTATTACATATTATTTTATGCTTTAATTTGATTACTTATAATGTGATGATTGTTTAATATTACGAAGTATCTACCTACTCTTTTTATGTTTTATACTTTCACTTTATAATTTTCGGCCAATTAATAAATGAGAATGGTAGGTAAATATTTGAAAATAAATAATATATGTATATTTAAAAAAAACTTCTAGCGTAGGTACATGCACATTCGTGACATTCGTGCAAAAATGACTAAAAGGAAAATAATTTTGCGCACTCACGCGGTAGTCTAGTTCATCATTATTAATTTTTTTTCAATTTTACATTTTTGAGATAACGTCTATTAACTGTACGTAATGCTTAAAATTATAAACTTATTTGACATTTGACTTGCTAATTTAGGTATCTCGTGAAAATATCTAGCAAGAAAAAATCAATTTAAGTAAATAATTTTCTATGGACCGCCGTTTTTGCCCCAATGTGTGGCGGCTGGTGTCTCCCTCTAGCGAACTGCGTACTGTTGTATTGATGACTTCCCCATTAAATATACTGACTTTTCTACAAAATATCAAATGACTACAATAATTGTAGGTGTTAGGAGATTAGGTGTTATGTTACAAATACAATATTTGCAGTCAATTAAATTTCTAAAATTAAAACAAATTTTGTTGCGAAAATGTCATTTAAAAACACAATTTTATTATATATTTATATATTTATTTATTCCAATATACGGCACAGATGTACCTTTTATATAATAATATATACAAAAAATCCAAAGTGTAGAAGAGCAAAAAATTACAGAATTGACATAGCATGGAAAGTTGTTGAAAGTTATAACTATATAACATATATTAAAGTAATTTAGAAAAAGGAGATGTGAAGTATGTAAGATAAAACGTAATTTAGAAAAAAGAGATGTGAAATATATACAATGTTAAAAAAATAGGTAGGTATATTAAATAGTTTATGATTGTGTTATGAATTCAGGATCGCAGGGTGTAGAGCTTTTTATGCTAAACTGGAAAAAAATATCAAAGACATGCGCATAGGTGTTACTTAGCCTATGTAGTCTGGGTATAAGAGAGTTAAAATGTGAGGCCGCGTGGAAGATGGTTACAATTCATATGTGAAACGTGGCGTATAATTTAAATATATATACAACTTCCAAATTAGTAGTCATGGTATATTCTATCATGGTTGGAAATGGCGAACGTTACATTGTGTAAAGTGATCACTTAAGCTAGCCGTACGATAGGTCGTAAGCCCTATGTACACCCAAAGACTTCTATATCTATTTTCCCATAAAAATACAGTTTCTTCTCTGTGAGACATCTATAATATACATTAATATTTTTGTAAAGCTCAATTTATTTTCTGTGTGTAGTTTTATGGAATATTATGCCGTGTATATCTAACCTCTCAGGGCAAAGTTTCGAATTCTGTTACAGGGTTGAAATCAATGCGTGACGTATCTTGCTTTGGGATTCGAAACGTCGGCCAGAGAGGTCAGACATACAAGACAGAATATTCTAGAAAACTACGGAAGATTTTTAACGGTCGTGGAAACCTAAAAGCATTCACAATTTGTTTTAAACATCACAAAACTTTTGTCACGGGATGCCGAAATTAATAAAATAAAAATATTTAATATTAATATTTAAAAAAATTTTACATACTAGTAATAAGATCCCACAGATATATAATCTAGAAATACTTGAAATTAGGACAAGTGTCAATATTAATTCAAGTATAATAAATAGTCAGACAAAATTTGTGCACAACCGACTAGTGAATATATTTCCATTTAAGAATCCATCCCCTTCCAATAACATTCCCTAATTAACACTTCCGACCTCCCCCCTCCCCTCACCATCATCTTGACCGTGATTTATATTAACTCTTAAAAGACTACGTTCAAAAATACCTTAGGGAACGGGATGTAACACAGTGTTACATGATTAAAAATGGACATAGTTTTTAATATGTGTTAAAAAAAAATATTTTCAATACAGAAAAGACTTTTAAAAGGTCCTTGTATATAATTATATAAATTAAACATACATATTTGCATTATTATAGTAAATTTTCATAAAATCATGGCATATCGAATTTGTGTGCGCTCACGCCGATGTATCATTACCAGATAAATTCAACGACGCGGCGACTGCAGACCGTCTTTATTTAACATGTGTTACGCTATTCTACCGTGCTTTTTCGATATTGTTTTCTCTTTCACCGAAACCCAAACAACCGCCATCTCTGTCCTACATGAAATGTGTGGTATTTTCGTGCTCTTTTTTACTCGATTTAACTGCGACGTGCAATATTATTTCTTATTTACACACTGGCCGAAAATACGAGAGTAATGAATAAATATTTTTTGATTAAAAACAAGTAACAGTTTAATTTAGTCATTTTGGTGTGAAAATGTCTATTCGATGATTACAAAAAATATGACGCTTTAATTTTCGTAAATAAAATATTTCATATTTTCTGTGACATGTAGACCTACGTTACACCACCGACACACAGGAGTTACGTTATAACTTTAGATAGAGAACTAGTACAGAGTAACTACCCAAATTTAATGCGTTAGATATAATACAATACACCTTTTGATCATGGGGTACAGGTGGGACGAGATGGTGCCTAGGTTTAGCACAGGTGTCAGTGATCAGTAAGATGATGTAGGATTATAAATAGAAGAGGCGTAGACTTAAGTATACAATATACACAAATGACCGGCAATTAAAATTGTACGGAGATGAGTCACACTGACACAACACGATTTTGGTGTTGTTTATATTTGACCTTCTCAGATTAGTGTTTAGTAGACAAAATCAGGTGCATGTAGGTGGACCAAATGTTATTGGTTGTAAAGGTAATATTACTGAGTCGAAGTTAATGAGTAGGTTTATAGATTAGGAACACGATACCACAATCAAGATAACGCAGCATCAACAACCTTGTACAATTGCAACAGAGGAGGTATATATACGAAATAGAACACATCGTCATCTTATCATCAAGTTTCCATCATCGAATAGGCTGCGTTCTCGCCTCGTACGGACTTTTACAATTGCACTTGCTCTCGGAGCTTATCTCCGGGGAAAATTAAGCATCAACTCTCGAACGCGTATCTCGTATTTCATTCCACGAACTCCACCACACCAATCTAAATTAAAGAATCCAAAAAAAAATAAGGACACATAAAATCAATGATTTCAAAACGATTCTCATGGGTTATACGAGTATTATTATGTAATGAGATCATTAGCTAATTCCTTTTCTTTACACAGAGATTTTTTAAATACATTGTTACCAAAGTGTTACAACTTTTAGATTTCAGTAAAGTATCTAAGAGCTATCATATAACACACTTCTAGTAAATTATTAGGTATTATAAATACCTAAAGTTGTCTTATTGAAGTATAGTGGTAGGTTTTTCGAAAGTTGACAAACTTTGTCAAGAATTTTTAAAACAATGCAGCTTAGCAATAAGCTTTGAATTTCTGGAATTTTTTTTATTTATCTTCGTGTTTTAAATATTCGAAGCATTTTCTTGATTGTTCTAAAAACTTTGATTATATCCAGTTTCTCCTAATTTAGCATCTCGTGACATTATTGTGATTATTTTAACACATTATTGTTTTTAAAATAAATATTTTTTTATTAACCAACAGATAGAGCTGCCACATCCTTCTATCCTGGCGCATCACTTTTGCTTCGTCTATTTTCATATCCTACCTATCTTTTGATGCACGCACTTTGGCTGATGCAAGCTTTTTACTTCTATTGATAATGCCAGATCTCTTGCCGACACCCTCAAACTTTAACACTCACCTGATATATTTTCTTTACCATGCTCTTCTTTTGCCATATGTCCAAACTATCTCTGCGGTCCTTTTTAACTCTATCTACTACGCTACAGCCAGTATTACTTAGATTCACTCTAAATTTCATATCGTTGTTACAATCGAACTCAAATCTCACAATTACTTTTGAAATCGGTGGCCCCTTAATTTAGTATGCATGACACTGGCTTCTCGTATCAAGGGATTCGGGTTCGATTCCCGGTGAGATCACAATATATTTACGTGATTAAATCAAGCCTGGAGTGTTTTTGTTAAGAGCTTATCTTTATCATCTACGGCCTGTTATAGTCTGTCAAAAAATAATACCTGCCACTGTGCTGCCGATTTCCATAGCTCATCATAAATATACTATTAGATTCCATCTGCAAAAAATAACCACTTGAACTGCACAACTAATTGATTCTACTAAATTGAAATGCATCTCTCCTATTCCAACCGTACGGATACATTTTGCTGCACCTCGAGTTGAAAGATAGAGTTGGATGCATGAATGTATCACTTCTGTCCCCCTTACTCCAATGCCATTGGCCCAGTGAACGTGTTACATCTGAAACTAGTTCATGCATTTCATACTGTGCGCATCACGCATTCAGAAAAGTGTATCTTTCAGATTTAAATAAATTATTGAAGTAAATTTTAATTAACCGGCGGTATTATATATAACTCAGCCATTGAGAAGACGCGTACACTCGTTTGTAAAAAATATCAGAATGCATTACGGTATACGTATACGGTATTCGGATAAATAAAATAGAACCTTATCCTTATTACGCCCAAAACAATAAAACGCAGACGGTATCCTGTAGTGCAGAGGTATATAATATATTTATTTAAACGGTTTGAAATAACCTTTTACAACAAAATATAGTTATATTAAATGTATTTACTCCGTACAGCTTCATAGATATTATAGTAGGATAACAGTATGTATGTAACAGTGTTTGTAGGACATAAATATGTAGATTATTTAAGAAATTTTGACGTAATTTATGCGAGATTAATTTATATACTCACACATAACTTCGCAAAGAACTCACGTAAATTCGAATAAGTTGTTGCACTAATTTTCAACGCCAGTTATGTACTTTTTTAAATATGTTATAACTGGTGTCACACATACGTTGGTAACACTATTTATGATAACGTTTTATCACTGGATAATTTCAATTTAAATTTATAAAAAAAATAAGATGGCTCTATAAGAAATAATCAATGAGCTTGCATAAAAATAGCATAAAGAGGTATAACTGTGGTTGAAACGAGAGTTGTGTTGGTACTAAAGATTGTGACACTCTATTCTCTCTATCTATGAGAGGAGAGAAAATTCGTAGTTAGTTTAGTTAATTTTTTCATTACTATAAAACAATTTGTATCTCTTATTTCAGTAATGTTTTTTATACTTAAATATCAACTTTTTCATCAGTGTGGGGTATAAAAGCAAAGGTAGCAATACCCAAAAACTTTAAAAAAAAAATGTTTTGAATGCAGTCAACGAGGATAACTGATTTATAATTCCAGATTTTATGTACAATCCCTTCCAAAATCACGTTTTTTATAAATCAATCGGCTGTAATTCCTATAAAATCTCGAATTAATTACATTCAATATTTTCGGTTAGTTCTGCTTATTTTTACTCCCCATAGTTGATATATACTCTTCAAAATATACGATGTTTGATGCAATATCGTTAAAAAATTGATTGAAAAGAAATGAAGCACGCGCTCACTTCAGGCGTACTGTAGCGCACATAACATTCCAATCGCCGGGCGCCCCGCTATCTGGCCCGGCCGGCGGTGCCGCTGTGCCTGCGCGCGATCTTGACATTTATAGGAATTACCGCTCGGTGCTTGCAGTGATCGCATTTAATCGGCGATATCGAACTGCCACTTCTAGGGATAACGCGTCTCGTGTGTTACCACGCTATCAAATGAGAACTACGTCATTTTCTATACAATGTAGTATACAAGTCATGTTTTCTATCAGTGGTTTTCAAGCAACTCAATTATATATTTTTGATATTTATAGCGTTTAATTTGTGGTTGGACATAATTGAAGACCCCATGGCAAGAAATTATAAACTTACATTCAAGTCATTTTTAGATAATTAGACATTTGCATTTCGCCTTTGAAAAATATGTTTTATTGCCAATTCAAGATTAATTTTTATTGATTAATGTCACTAAAATATCAAATAAGTATTTTCAAAGTAAAATGAACGCATTAATTCACAAAAAATAAAAATATACTAATTTTTTCTAAGAAAATGCAGTTAAAAACCATTTTTTCGCCTCTGTAACTCACTTTTTATAGAATAACTCCTTTTTAAAATTGGTAATACACGAACATCAAACAACCCTTCAAATGCTATCCATTTTTACCATCCATTATTCAAAATTACAAAATACCTGGCATGTTAATTACTAATACAAAACATGGTATGTACCATTTAAATTTATTAAAAATTAATATATAAGTACATATTATAAAAGTCTTCAAATAAAAACAAATATAAGATAGTTATGCCAGAGTAACATTTATATTAACCATAAATATTCCAATCAAATTAAAGGCGTGTTCATTTCAGAATAATGGCATGAACATGTTTTTATTGAAGATAAAATGTTCTTCCCATTAGTAACTGATTTGATTTTTATGAAAAAGTATTGTTAACATGTTCATCCCTATGATTTGAACATGTTCTAATTATTTTTAAGTTCTAAACTTATTTCCAATGGAAAGAGCGTACAATATTTAGTTTAGACGGTTTATTAACTCATTTTTGATAAAATTATTAGTTAACAACTTCTTGCCATGGGGCCACTACCCATTTTCGTAAACAGGTTGATTTTTGAACAGGGGCGTTCGAATAATTATGGTGAGGGTTATTGACAATATCCCTAGATGGGGAATATATTTAACAATGGGTTATTCGTAAAATTCAACTGGTTATTAATTATATCGGCTTAAGTGTTCTGGCATTTCTTGATTTTTTAAATTTTTAAGTTATCCAATCTAAGGCCTCTGTTATTTTTATGGAGAATCTCAAAACCCTTCAAGTTTGTGTTTACTGGGGTATTATGCCGTATTGTTAGACCTTTCGGGCCGACGTTTCGGATCCCATTGCAGGGTCCATCATCAGGGCTGATGTGTTGTCTTGAAAGTTGGTATGTGGTTAAGTATCGGCTTGCAATACCGTGTCGAAGTCATGATGTGTTGTATTGTATTGTGTGTATGGGAAATAGGTAAAATAATAGGGAGCAAATGTCACTTACATTACCTGCCGGGTCCTAAAGCATAAGTATGCAAAATATGAATCGAATCGGACAAACGGTGTAGATTTGTATAGACAGACAGACATTGAGTTTTATAGGTATATATAAATATATTACTCACTGGCTGACCAACTTAAATCGAACGGATAATTATAAATACTCAATTTTGCAAAATGAAATTTGGATACTTCATTTTGCTAACCTCTCATTTAAACATATATTACATATTTTGTATTGAAAAAAATATATATTAGTTTCAATGTGCGTACACATTAAAACAGTATTTTTCGTTTTCTTTTTCTGGCAAACAATCACATACAATATTTGAAAATATTTACTTTCAACTTTTCCCGAGACATTTTTTTAAACAAAAAACTCTCCCAACTCCACGCCCGCGAAGTACGGGAACCGTTCGGTTTATTCCCCAAAGAAAGAAACTAAATTCCTTATCGAAAAATACTCGAAATACGGAAACGCAAAAAAGCGCTCCCCCGTTATGGAAGCCGCCGTGCCCGATATTCCTCTATTCCCTGAATCATAAGCCGAAAACACAAAATTCTATGCCTTTTTCCAACATTTTTGATGAAATAAAGGCTTTGATGTCGGGCTGATCAATACAGAACAGGAATAGAAATGCTTTTGTGCCGCGAATTCGGGAATTCCTGGAGAGAAAGTGAAATGTAAATGGATAAATATAATATACACAAGTCTGTCAACTCGCAGGCAGAGGAATGGTGGATTAAAGGGAAGAAAACGTCTAAAGCAGGGAGACTTTCTTATAGCAAAGCTAATATTTATTACCGTGGCCATTATGTGAGGAGTGATGAATGGTGATGAATTTATATTTTATTGCTAAAGTCGAGATTCATAGAAAGCTTCAATGACAAGTTATTACTTTATTTAAAGCTTATACAGCGCGTGTTAAAAATACCACCATATTTGTTCCCTTATTTTAGGAGAAAAAAAAGACTTGACGAGGCAATACTCTCCACTCTGTCTTGCGCGGCTATCAATTTTATTGGTAAAGTCTCGGAATTTTGAAGGCATCTATAACAACTTATTACTTTCAATAATTAAGTAAAGAAGCGTGATCTTTTAAGCCACCTCATATAAGTTGTAAGCCCTGGACCATCATATAATAGACTTCCATACATGTTTCCCATATAAATAGCTTCATCTCTATGATGTGTGATTTTTTTGATTTACCTAAGTTAAATAATAATCCCGCAGTGGACAAATCCAGTAATTATGTTCTCAGATCATGCATATAAAATATTGATAAAAATTAGTATGTTTCTTAAAATGATTAATGGAAATTGAAACAATGATAAATATAAATTTTATTTTGTTCTAATGAAGCAATGATGAAGAGTAGCTTACTGATGTAGTAGGCATGATGCTCATGATCTGGTGGTGCATTCCAGGACGCCAGCAAAAATAATCGTATTTTCTCAGCACAGGCTTTTATCTTTATTTGAAAATAGAAAGAATATTGATGCCACCATTATTTCGTTTTTAATTTTTAATTTGTTTATTTTTTATTTATTTAAAAAAAAAAAATATTTAAATTTTTATTTAAAAAAAACTCCAAAATCTGAAGTTGCCAAAATAAATAAAACAAATCAAATAAAAACTAATACTAAATGTACCCATAAAGGACATACCGATCACTCAAAAATATTTCGAATCCCATATCGCATATTCCACTCGCTGAGCTCTTAATCCATCATACGCTACGGAGAGAGAGGATGAGACAAAGGTAACTTTACGTGTTTTATCATTCATCTCTTACTACACTAATCATTTGATCATTATACCATCGAGAGCGCCTTAATATAGGCAACCTGAGACACATATAGGTGACACATACTGGCGAAGGGAAAACTACATTTCAAAATGAAGACTACTACATGCACACGTCCACAAGTTTGAAAACTATAAAGTGTGCTCTATATTTGCAGTTGGTACCGAAAGATAATACACTTCATCTAATTCAATAAAATATATGAAGTGAACTAAATCTAGCACTACAAATAGTATCTACTACAATGATTTACAAAAAGTACTACTTGAAAAGTGTTCAACTACAAAATTTTCAAATCCATGGGCAAGGGGGTCGTTTCAGTTTCCAGAGATTTCTTTATTCAGTGCCAAAATTTTCAAATTCAGGGGTGGAGCGGCACAAACATTTTGACCGTTTTATCCACATCAAAACTTCCGTCAATTATTTATTTTTATCTAGATCAACTTCGCAAGAATTTTGCATATTAAAAAGTCACACATTTAAAAAAAGTGTGTAGTTTGCCGTATGTACTTTAAAGTGTGTTGTTTGAAGTATGTCGTTTGAAGTTTGAAGCGTGTGTAGCTTGTAGTGTGTGTATGCTTTTTACTTAGAAACGTGAAAATTGTTTTTAGCCAAATTAAAAATAAATTTAATTTTAATAATAATCATTACTGAAGTTAAAAATGAATTAAATTAAATGAATATTATTATTACTTAAGTTCTGCGGGTTAACTATTTTTAAGTGTTACAGCTGTCTCGGCTTGCAAGGCCATTATCAAACAGTGGATACACCACGTATAAACGACTTTTTTATACAATTTTAAGTTACCCCTTCCCCTTTAGAGTAATTAAATATTTGTGGTGAAGCCCTATATTAATGTGTGTTTTTTCCCGGGCACTTATCATTAAAGGTGCCTCGGTTTACGTAATGCTTAATTATCAAAATTTCCCGTTTTCTGCAAGTGTTATTTATAAATATTATTTTAATTTATGTCATTGATTTTGTTTTTTTTTAAGATATTAAGAAGTGGAGTGAAGAGCATTTTTTGTTGACTATTTAAAAGTTTTATATTTGGATCATTTGTATATTAATTTATTTTAAATTTGGCTAAAAATAAAAATGGAGTTCTACAAATTAAACGCAAAAACCATAAATAAATAAAGTGTTCACATGAGTTTATTGTAGTACTACATTGTAGTCCTCAGTAAAGAGCGGACCCATCACTAACACCTACTTAGATAATATGAAAATATAATATAATTCAATTTAGCATAAAAAACATTTTTATCTCAAATATACTTGTGCCAAAAAAATCAGCGAAATATTGTGATACACTGGGCGATCCATCATCCTAGTGCGCAGGACATACGCACGAAAACCATCCATCATTCATGGAATTATGGTAGGAATAAAAATATCCTTCGACCGAGTAATTCACAATTATTTCGGAAAACCAACAATGAAAAGGTTTTTTTAATCAATTTATCTCCTTTGTGTCTGCAGCGTTATTAAAATTGAAAAAATAAATTTGATATAATACTAGTTAACGCTGTGTGTATTCTACGCACACGCATCCCTTCCCCTGCTGGGCAATGACACAGGTCTTCCAAGCCAATTAAGACTGGAATTATTCTAGAAATACGTGAAATATAAAATTTATATTTTAACTCTTAAAAGACTGTGCTAAAAATATATTGGGGAACGGTGGTGTAACTCAGCGTTACATGATTCAAAATCGACATAGTTTTTAATATGTGGTAAAAAAATAAATTTTCAATACAGAGAAGACTTTTTAAAGGTCCCTCTATATAATTATGTAAGGTAAATACACATATTTGCATTATTTTAGTAAATTATCAGAAAATCATGGCATATCGAATTTACGTGCGCTCACGCTGACGCATCCTTACCAACTAAATTTAACGACGCGGTCAACGTAGTCCGTCTTTATCTAACACGTCTTATACGACTCTACCGTGCTCTTTTGATATTGTTTTCTCTTTCACCGAAACCCAAGCAACCGTGTCTCTGTGTCGCATGAAATGTGTGGTATTTTCGTGATCTTTCGATTTAACTGCGACGTAAAATATTCTGATCTTTTTTACACACTGGCCGAAAATACGAGAGTAATGAATAAATATTTTTTAATTAAAAAATACGTACATTAACAACAGTTTAATTTAGTAATTTTGGTATGAAAATGTATATTCAATGATTACAAAAAATGTGACGTTTTATTTTTGCAAAAACGACGTAAGTAATTGTCAGATATTTGTTTTCAAAACAAAAAACACGTGTATCCATTCGACCTTTTATATAGCTGTCAAAATTGCATGGTTACGAAACTTTTGAATACGGAACCAAAAATCAATAAAACATGAAGTGGGTAGGAATTTAGACTTTTTTTGAAAATGCGCCCGTTTTTTGAATTGTCGCATCACATCTCTTTGAATCCTCGTGAGATGTCAATTCGAAGACATTTTTATCTCTTACTTTAACTATCACAAACCAATTGTTACATTTTTATCACTTCAAAAACAAATATTTATAATTAAACTATATTTAAGTTTTAAAAATTGTATTTATCATCTCTCAAAACACCGTATTATCGTATAAATATACATTTTTAACCAATTTGTATATCACAATCACGCCAAAGAAGTATAACTTCTACCACGCGTACGTGGGTGTACGCTCTTCCACTTTTTATTTATTTATGTCAATGCCCTAGTGATCTTTTACTAATACAGTATCGTATTAGTATCTTCGTATCGTATAAATACCCAACATTATTACATTTTTTAAATACACGATAATGTGAAAAAAACGTTTTTTAAATGTGCAAAAGTAAGAACTAAAAAAAAGCAGAAATATACTAATTGAAAAATGAAAAAACTTGTGATGGGAAAGTTCGTTCAGTTCACTGAACTATTTGTTCACCAGATCGTCTAGTCAAATGAACTGTACACTTTAAATCGTTCAGTATTTCTTTGGATTTTTGTACAGTGAACTGTTCAATTAGTAGGTATCTTTTTTTCGCTACATGTTTTCAAGGACCAAAAAAAAAGGTCACCGGGGAAAAAAATAGATCAATATATTGAAGAACAATATACATTTTTCCCAAAATAAAATTATATAAAACAATAAAGGTCGCCAAGAAAATAATATGTCGAAAAATATACTAATTCGAAAAAATGTTCGCTTCCTACAAGATTACATTTCCAAACATTTTAGCGATATTTTCATAGCACAAGTACTTAGCTTAGTTTGAAAACAGTAAGAATATTGATGTATACCGTGTTCTTATCTCTATTTAAAAAAAAGAAATATTTGAATACTTTATTTTTCATCTACTGAACTAGTGGACGGCCAGTTCACTTAACTGAAGTGAACTGTTCCATTCACACGAACCCATCTCTAGAATAAAGTGTTCTCAGACTTACCTAACATCATGCCATTTCTGTGTGGGGGTAGCCAGAGAGGAAAGAGCGCCATACTCTACTGTCCTGACATACAACTTTCGCCTCATCCATATTCATAATCTTCGCATGCTAGTTCGGCGGTTACTGAGGCTTCTAACGGGACCATCTTCTAGTATCTGATTAACCTGTACTCAGAACTAAGCATATTTAATTCGAGTATGTTCTCATAATGAAAAATGTCAACGAGATTCTTAATCTCGTTACCAAGCCGGTGCATACGTGTTTCTGTTAGGCTGATTTTAGGTTTTAGGTTTTAGGTTTTACGGTATTGTTTCCATGGGCACTTACAAAGAACAATACATGTTATCTCATTGATCATTTGACATAATGCAACATTCATCGATTTCACCCATCACATCTATCAAATTTTCGGAAGTTTTATACATGTACGTTTGTACATACCACGTTTATTTTATTAAAATAAATATTTTCTAACTACAAAGTTAACCTGACTGAAAAGTTGCCAAGACCTCTAGTGGATTAAGATATATAAAGGTTAATTAATGTTAGACTGCATTTAAAACTGATTGATTAATTTCGAACACCCTTCAATCATTATCAAAACTTGAAAATTCTACAAATATATTTTTTTCAATGACCACCGTATTATTCACAGCACGTGCAAACACTGTGATACTGAAAACTAAACATCCGACAGTTAAATCACTGCTACCAATCATCGTGATAGTTGACTGCCAATTACAATCGGTCCCAATCACAGGCAATTTAATAGTATTCTGCAAAAATGTGTTCACACTCAACACTTACTTAAATAATATTGTATGTACAATATGTCTTTGTGTTTACTTATTTATTATTTTGTCATTATTTTTCCTGTTGTGTTTTATTATGTTTTTTTTATTATGGATTTCATTATTCCATCTGTTATTATGCTTTTTATGTTTGACATATGATTTTAATTAAATAACTGATACAAAACTACAACGATATTCAGGAACGTACCCAATGGCTAGTTGAGTGGCGATTTCAAAGATTGTTCTCAAGTTAAAAGAAAAATATAAAGATATATGTAAATTTTGATTCTTAATAAAAAAAATACATTACTAACGCCTTCTGTGGATAAAACTTGTCATACCCATGAGAACCACAGTTGCAGAATACCGACTTAATGGGCAGTTAAGAGTAAAAATTCACAACTCAAATAAAAGTAACTGTTCGTTATTTATTTTTCGCACGCACCCTTTCACTTCTTCTTCCCACACCTTCCCTTAAAGTGCACACTCTACCAAAATGTCATATCTATGACTTTGACATTACAGCTTTGACTGTTGACTGTGTGTGCCTTTTATTTTCGTGCGTGAGTGTGTGGTCCTTCTGATAAGGAATAAATTGTGCCATGAGAATAGTAGTGAGTTCGGCCGCACTTCTGACAAGGAATAAGTGAAGATTCATCAAAGTGCTGTGTCGACTTTGCCCTGGATCCAGAGGTCTGCCAAGACAACAAATAGGGGAGGGCGTGTGTCCTTCCCCATTACCCACTGATAGCTTCCTAAGACCTTTCAAATTCATCTCCTAAATAACTATGTTTGATAATAAACCTATAATCATATTTTTTTGCAAAGAGTACCTTCATTTTATTGGTAAATAATTTTCCGACCAACGTTGAAAAAACATTTAATTGTGTTCTGAAAAAAATATCGGAATTCACCCCATGCAGGGTTCATGCACCAAATTTTATCCGCTGGGTAGGTACTGGTTCTCGGGCAGACAATCATTTCAAGCCATAAAAGTGTTTCGAAAGTATTTTGATTAAAAAGGTTAATTAATTTGGCCGTTCTTGGGTCAGTAAAGTGTTTTTACGTTTTATTTTTACACAACACATTTTTATTGTAATTTGAGGCAATTGTCGATTAGGTTCATTAAAATCTTAGAAAGAATATAAAAATGTTGTGTTATTTAATTATATATTTTTAATATAAACAATATCTTGAATATTTCGCAGCATAATTACTTCTCACATCATTTATCATATTTGTTCACGAGTCAAAATTTTCTAAGCCTTGCTTGGCTGACAAGAGTAGGTATTCCTACACTTTCTAGTATCGTTTGTGATCCACATCAGTGCCCGTAAAGATATGAATGAAAACAATTTTATTTACACCGCTAGTCTGAATTAGTCAGAGACTGTTTAATTTTTGAGTTAATAATGCAGAATTTTTGAAAACCTTATATAATACCTGGTGCTACGTTGCAGTTAATCACGCCATTAATAACGCGCCGCGGCACAAATTGATTTTTGGTTATCAAACGAACTAGAATTTAATTCGCCAACAAAACTACGTTTAACGCACGGGCCCTAGCCAAGTACCATCTCTCGATCTTGCAGGCCACTTATTGTAAAAACTCGTGCGCGCGTTGCAAATTCCCCCACGCCGAGCGCAGCGAAATGGTGGAAGATACGTACCTACGGGCAGGACCTCTCTTCCATCGGTCCCCACTTTAAAATCTACCAGGGCCCAAGGCGGACGGACCTCGGCAACTGTTCCCGTCTTGGTGAGGACGACTCCGATACCCCACTTCTCGATCCAGTATGTGTGAGTTATTTTCATTGTACTAATTCATATGTTTTTTTCTTATAGGGCCCTGCTCTGCTATGCCAACAAATATAATGTTTGCCATGCGAGGCCATGTTTGGATGGCCCACTATCTCAAAATATTAATATAAAATAACTATCCTGTGCTGCCCAGCTGCCAGCTATACCTCCATTTTACCTGCTAACCATTTTCGGAACTTTCTCATGGCATGGATGGGAGAGGCGTTTTGTAGATTTCCTGTAATCTTGGCTGTCGGATGAGGGATACCTGATCGCACATCTTCGAATCCTGACGCCATGTAGATTCAGCAGTGAACATGGATACCCGCCGATTATATGTAGGAAATCCACCCAGAAGATAGAATCATCACGTGATCACGCAAATGCAACATCTGCAATCGTGCGGCACCATGAATTTCTGTTTTAATTTTGTATTCTTTCTAACTTAGAATCATTCTAATGATACCGCCATGATAGAATTTTATGTTTTAATTTCATATTCTTTCTAGTTTAGAATCATTTTTATAATTATATTTTATTCTGACCCGAATGGCGGTAGAACTTTTATTTTCGTCAGCGCAGTCAGCCTGTGCCTTTTAATTATTTTTATCTACTTACTTGCACTTAATCGCATTTTCAGCCTATGCTAATATCATTTATTATTTGTAATATTATTTACTCCATTATTCTGCCCGATGGCAGATTGAAATTAATGTACTAGCGCGAATCTGCGCATTTTTTCATATTTCTATTTTATTTTCAAATGCTAAATCTTTTATACAAAGTGCCATGATTATATTACTATTTTAAAATTACTTCTTTTATTTATGTAAAATCCTATCCGTGTATTCATCTCATGCATTGGTTTAAAAATTTAAAGATCTGGATATGCTTCACATACTATCAAGTAAGAACTCAACCTGAGACTTGTGTTGTACCGTTGAACTAGCTGGTGGGATACATCTGTGTGCGTGAATATGTGAGAAATGCCACTCACCAAGTCAATACCACGCTGCTATGTACCACTGGTCAAAAAATTGAGGCATTCCATCTTCGATCGTTCTATAAGTGGCAAGCTCTATTAGTAAGCTATGTTTTGTATGTAACCTCAATTATGTTTAATAAACTTCAATATATTTTTTTACGCTTCAATATATTGTATTTCGCTTCTATAATTGGATCTCTTGATATGTAAAATAACATTGATTAACTGTGACTTCGCCGGGAATCGAACCTGGAACCCTCCTTGTAAGGAAATAGTGTCATGCCTATTGAGCTATGAGGACCGCCTGTACGCCAAGTTTTAGACTGAGGTGGGTTTTATTTAGCGGTGTCTCTCTTATTTACTTGCCACTCAAACGTTCGACACATTACATACAATACGTGACATATCACTTAAATACCGAAAGATTTCCGTGGAAGTACGGGAATCATTCTTCATACTATCGCATTGGCGATCTTCAATCTATCGATGTCGTAAATCATAAATAACCCCCCAAAAGTGTTATCGTTTCAGAGTTAAGAATGGAGGTGTTATAACGAAAAATACGAACTTAGATCAATGAAAATCAGAAAATTATTATTATTTTTTTTTTTTTTATTTGTTTACGCCGATTAGTCTTTTACATAAAGAGTATAAAATAAATTTCAAAAAGCACATACATTAAAATTTTGGACATTTTATATTATAATGGATATTCAGAGAAGTACAAGATCTTGCATATCGTAGTACATGGAAAGATTACGAAAATTCGAGACTCCTAAAAACCTCAGAGAGTGCTTTGACCAATGTAACTGTAAAGCTCTTCCGGGACTCAATTGAAATAATAATGTAAACCAAAATTATGGCAAACATCCATTGAAAGGATAAGACGATAAGCGAAGTGCGATGTAGCTGAGACAGCAACAGACAGTTTAGCACGGTGATGCATGGCAGCATGCGCTGTCTAATAAAGAAACATTTTATATGAACTCATTTTCTACCACCTCAATTCTTACTAAAGATTCCAACCAATCATTTTTAAGAAATTCTATGTAAATCATAATTATGAAAACAATTAAATTTGTTTCGACCACATATTTTATTTTTAAACACTCAACATGTTTCAAGACAAAGGTCCTTTCTTCAGGAGGATACTTAAAACTTTATTGAAGAAGTCATGAATATTCGTTTTTAAATCCTAAGTATTCATTTTAATTAAATTAATAGCTTTCTATCATCCCACACAGTAAACATGTGGGGTATAAAAGCAAAGGCAGTAATGTCCATATTTTAAAGCAGTCATCGAGGATTACGAATTTATAATGAACTGAATTTTATAGAAAATATAGCCTCTAAATTAATAGGTAACATGAATTTGAGAGGAAAAGATAAATAAAATCAAGGATTCGGTATTTTTAAATTAATAGGTTATCCTCAGTGACTGCATTCTAAACCTTTTTTATTATTTGGATTTTGCTGCCTTTGCTTTCAAATCCCATACATGACAAATGTACATCGCAGCAATTTCCCAAACCTGTCAAGCAATTTGGAGACAGTTTGTCGGATTCGACTCAAATTTTGCATACTTATACTTTAGGACTCGGCAGGTAACATAGGTGACATTTCGTTCGACCGATCGGACTGAAAATTAAGAAACTTATTCTTTAGGTCTCTACGAGTACTTCTCCTCTCCCCTTCTCTTTTTACACCACCCTCTCCCACTGATAAACTTTCCGTAAAAATCAATACCGTTTGACGGATCTGACTCAATTTTTGTATACTTATTCTTTATGACCTGGCGGGTAAGAAAGGCAACTTCCCCCCCCCCCCTTTACCCAACCCCCTTTCCTGATATATTTTATGTACAAATCTACACTGTTTGACCGATCTGACCCAAATTTGGATATTTATTATCTAAGAGCCGGCGGGTAACATTAGCGACATTTATCCCCTCCTCCTTTACCCAACCCCCAATACCCAATTACCAATCTGATCCAAATTTTGCATACTTATTCTTCAAAACCCGACGGGTAATCAAGGTGATATTTACCCCTTTTTTCTTAACCCCACCCCTCTCCTGATACATTTTCTACACAAATCTACACCGTTTGCCGATCTGACCCCGAATTTCGCATTCTTATTTTTAGGTCCCGGCGGAATACATGCGCCACAATTCCTTCCTGGACATCCCATACATACCAGCCTAGATAAAATGGAAACATTGTTTTTATTTAAGAATTCGAAAAACTACGGAACCTTTATGTTCTCCCACAAACTAATTTTTAACTATATTTTTAACCCAAGCAACGCCGGGTATGAAGAGCTAGCCATAAATGTTAATCTTAATCTATAAAACAAGATCCATAGAGATTTCGTAATAATGAAAAGTCGTTAGAAGTCCGACAGAGTGATATAAGTTATTTAATTATATTAATTGAAAACAAACTAATAAAAATAAATGGATTTGGGATTAATTATTTGACAAAATAATATGAAAGCTGGTTAAATATTAATGACATATCGGTTCATCATGTAAACTGCTTCTGGCTTTAAATAATCTGAAATTTTAAATGGATATAACTTCGTCAACAATCGGCCATTAATTCCAGCTTCCACAATATTACTATTTTAATTAAAATATCGTTTGAAGCGAGTTCTTTATTTAGTTAACGCCTGACGGTTTCTCTAAATACAGGTTGCGCTCGATGGATATTCAAAGTGGACGACACGAGGCGTGGTTTATATCAACAGCAAGCAAAATAATGAAAAAACCTTTTCAACTAATTTTACTTTTACGGGTGGCGAAAGGGTTCCGTCGGCGTCAAAGGAAAGCTGGACGTCGAAAGTAAACAAAACGACATTGAAGCCTTTTAAATTATTTTTCTGAAACTATAATGTGTAGTGTAACTGTAAATATAATATATTTTCTCCATCCTTACTGTCGAAGTGCAATATACTTCAAATATTAAATTTCTTTTATTGATTAATTTAAATAAATCACTGAACTTTGATATTTATTTAGAAAATATTTAAATATGTTGCCTTTCAGAAGATAATTATTTGGTGAAGTTTAAACCATATCTCGGCCGATGTCAATACCGATCAAGAGGTAAATTTTCTCTGTCATCCCGCGTCAGTTGGTCGTGAGAAGAACCGTTGTACTCCCGACGTTTCAAACAGATCACACTGTTCATCTTCAGGGGGGATGACTTGCCACTGAAGTGTCGCTCTTACACGTTCGTGAAAACACGTTGTTTAAGGCCGACAGCTCAGAGCCAAGTAAATTTAATTCGAAAAATGTGGTAGTCCTTTGTTTGCATTGCTTCTAAGAATTCTATCTATTTTTGGGAGGTTTGGCAATTTGTTCGGCGCTAATGGGTTTTTAATGTTTGTGTTAATGGTGGGTGTAATTGACAATTTGTTTGATATTAATGAGTTTTTAATGTGTGTTTTCTAATATTAAGCACTCACCATTATTAATTAATACACAATAATAATTATTAACCTTGTAATAATACCATTAGTACAACGGTCCTTCTCAGGACCAACTGACGCGGGATAACCGAGAAAATTTACCTCTTGTATATTCAACCACTGAGAATCTCAAAGTACACACATATATATAAATTTAGTAGTGGCACAATTAAAACCGGAGCAAACAAAGATGCACAAGTAAAATAACACAGTGAAACCTAGAACACGCAGATGGTGTTGTGTTCCAGCTCATACCTCATTTGATACAATTGCATAAGGTCTCTGAAAAAGTATTATCTTGATTCACAGTATCTATATCCCTAATATTTTAATCCGCTTCTTTGATATGACTCAGCAATATAACGTCAATTTAATAGGTAAGAATCTAATATATCACAACTTGTTTTAAATTATTAACAATTCTTTGTTTATTCAATACCACTAGCTGAATCATTATAAAACCTTCTACTATTAGATCATTTATTATAAGCTGACAATGGCGGTCCTCCTTCGCAAGTCGTGCAAAAGTCCACCCCCATGGGTGGGGTGTTAAGTAATCTCTTTAACCTTTTGACCATTTCCCTAATCCTATAAGGGGGAATTATCTCGAGGCAATTTTGGATAACAATCAACTGATAAAAATTTACTAACGAGATAAAATCTAACAGCTAAACGCTCGACTTTCTTCAATAAAATTTGTTCAATCGAAATTTTTTTATTATTTTGTAACTAACGCCTCACTGTTTACTGATATGGATCATTGCCAATGTAACAAAATAAAACACAACGTTCCATCTTCAGGTTTGTGTTTTCTGGGGTATTATTCCGTGCTGTTACACCTTTCGGGCCGACGTTTCGGATCCCATTGCAGGGTCCATCATCAGGGATGATGTGCTGTTGTGAGTGTTGGTGTTGTGGTTTGGATGATGAACCCTACAATGGGATCCGAAATGTCGGAACAGCATAATACCCCAGAAAACACAAACTTGAAGATTCTGAGTGGTCGTGATAACCTAAGGACATTCACAACGTTCCATATTTTTTTATTAGAGCTTTCCCAGAAAATGTGACATAAAACTGCGATAGCTTAAAAATTTTCGTAAAATATTTTATATAATTCCACTTCTTTCTTGTGGAGGCTACTTGAGATAGTTGTGATGAAAATAAACGACAGTATAAACAAAAATGTATGTGCGGTCGATTCGACGCCGCGCGCCTTCTTCCCAAATTGAACTCGTTATATGGCATAAATTAGAAGAATAATAAGTAGATCGAAGGGCCCGCCACTCACTTAAAATTATGTAATATTAAAAATAAGATATTTGTGATGCAATACGGACTGCAGTATCGACTGTTTTAGTTGGCTGTAATGCAGTCGCGCGTGAAGATGTGGAGTATGAGATTCGGTGTGGAGAGGTGATGGAGATGGTGGTGAGTGCATCTCCACTGCATCCATTCTTGTCAGGCTGCACTTCACTGCAGGGCTGGCTCTCCGCACTCACGGAACCCTAGAAACTTAGCAGTTCATTTAAAATACCACTTCTCTTAAAGAAAAATACGCAGAAGTCGGAAATTATTTAGCCGTAACTAAAACAATTATTAAAAAATACCAGTGAGATACATTAAAAAATAGTACTCACACGGTGTTTACAACTAAGAAGTTAAACGTGAATAAATTTACGTTTTACAAAAATTATAATTTAAATATATTGTAACGAGGCTGAGTACTCAATAAAAGTGCTGAAAATAAGTCGACCGTATCGGCGGACTGTTATGCTCAAACGTGACCGCGTTATCTCTCTGGAGCCTTCTACGATATTCGATCACTGAAGAAATTCATACGAAGAATAATCTAGAACATTCGACAAGTTTCTAGTCAGCTCTAGAATGAAACGTTCGGGGGAATTTTACTATATAAGGAACACACGACGCGGTCTCGAGGAATTCAGTTTGTAATGTTAACCAGGTGATATCTCTGTGTTACTACCGAGCGAACCAGTGTGATCATTGCTTCGAAAAATTATAACATGCAATATTAGTAAGTGAAACCAGTTTAAGTGAATAAGAAAAGAGGAAGCCAAGGAAAATTGTTTCTACGAGCGAACGTTGGACAGAGTTTATCAGAATTGATTTAAGGAATAGTTATAGTTTTAATTAGTGCAAATTAAGGAACAGTTTAATAATGAGTGTATGAAGTGGCGGCCCTCGTAGCGCAGTGGGTATGACACTGGCTTCCCACACCGAGGGTTCCGGGTTCGATTCCCGGTGAGGTCACAATTTAATCAATGTGATTTACTCAAGCCTGGGTGTTTTGTGATGTATTTCGCTTCTGTAATTGGGCCTCCTGGCCTGTTGAAGCGTAAAATAAATAAAAAATAAAATAAAAAAAAATATTAGGAAGACATTTAGCGATTAAAAAATTAAAGATGGTACTATGTAAAATTTAACTCGTGTGCATGTTCCCCCAGTGAACCCGAATGCGTTCTCATTTATTGTAGAATTGACTTTGTGATTTAGTTTGGTCTCTTTTACGTACTTATATGATTGTAAGTGGTTATCCTTCACCACACACAAGAATAAAAATATTTTTTGGTGAGGTATATACACACAAAAAATATTGATTTGTAAGCATTGTCTATGTATGATTGTAAAAAAATATTATATATATCATTAATTAAATAAATAAAATAAAATAAATACATACATTTTTGTATAAAATTACTTTTGTCATGTTTTTTCCACCCCTTGCCTCCCCTGCATTTTTCGAAATATTTTCTTTTAAAAGTGGTAATCCCCCTGTCCCTCAGGACAGTCGTGAATCTGTTCATTATTCTTGATGTTATGAACGCGGAATGTTTTGTCCGGGTGTGGTCTTTGTTTCAAGTCTCTGTAAGAGCTCTTTAGTAGCAGAACGTATTCCACGTGTCGCTTGGTATTTGTATTGTACAGCACAAAATATGCACGTCTGTAATACGTTTAACGTAAAAATAAAGTTATTCGTATTATATTATATGTAAAAAACACATGGTAAATATGACCCATTTAATACGTCGTATCTGTTATCATAAAAGTCAATTTTACGTTTTGACTCTTTTTAGAAATTCTCTTGATGAAAAATTTAATATTAACTTTTCCTCTCCTGTGCTTTAAGCTGAGTTGCCATTGCTACTAATTATGTACATATCTGTGTAAGTATATTAAATATAGTTTTCATATTTCAGGGTTTTCTCCGTAATACATTTATGTATTAGCATAAAATAATATGATTCTGTAAATATTTACAGGACGCAACTTAAAAAAATGTTTTCTGACATCGATTTGTCAAAACGTATATGTATTGAAGGTAAGGATCGGTGCGGGGATCGCAGTGCATAGTGACAGTGCAGTGCGCAGTGTGCAGTGCGCACAGCGAGTGGTGCCGGATTGCTGATTAACACTCTGTAGTAGCAGGGCGCATGCTTGCCGAGTTAGATGTGTCTTTATGCTGTTATTCGTGATGATCAATGCTCTAACTCATTTTTGGAACATTAAGAAAATAATGTGTACATAAATTTTCCTAGATACATCTAACTATTATATAAATGATAAATATAAGTCATAATGAGTTTAAAATATCAAAATCTATATTGCAGGAGCATGCAATGAGAACAAGAAGCATGAATTTTATTTAAATATATATTTGGAAAAAAAGAAATTAAGTGTTTATCTGTCAGAATATTATGAAATATTTAAATCTGAATGATATGTTAATTCAATATAATTAATAAAATAAACTTAGTTATCACCACTTTTTTATATTGAAAATATCAACATGTTTCGAGACCTTTTATTATTTGAGTATACAATAGTATCCTGACGAAAGAGCCATAGGTCTTGAAAAATATTGATATTTTCAATATAAAAAAGTGGTGAAAATAAGTTTATTTTATTAATTGTGTTAATAATGTCATCACACAATTATTTTGCTATTTAAAAAAAAGTTATTATGATAGGGATATTACGAGAATACTATATCTTATTTCGGTTTCATTTAAAAATATATGTTTAGAAAAAAGCCACGATTCTTATTTTTACTGCACGCCCCTAGTAAATTGGATTTTTCAATGCCTTTAAAATTCGTTTTATTTGATGAAACTATATTTGACATCACTGTTGCCTCCAAAACTGCAAAACCAATTTCTGGCAAGGAGCCCGCCGCAACATCGATTTTTCCACATTGGCGAAAACTGCCGATGAAAACAGGTATGGAGTGTCAGACAAAGTAGTAGTGGCATTTGTTTCAGCAGTTCTGCACAATATAAAGTCTGATGTTCCAATTTGAGAAAACAACAAGCAGAGCAGTGTAAGAGTGAAAGAATGAGAGAATATTAAAACAGCAATATTTGTATTTTGATAATCGTAAAGATACGTAGTGATGACTCTTTAAAGTTCCAAATAAAATCTTATAAACTTGCGTATAACTTCACTTAATTATCAATAATTCATTAAATGTCTGGCAAAGATTTTCAGTTATTCATAACACGTAGAGTTGCAGGTAGATATGTATCGTAAACAAGCAGTTTAAAGATCTGTGAAGACTGTCACAGAAGTTTCTACAGCTTTATCTTCGTCAACAACAAGAGATGGTATTTAGGAGCTTAATCCACATACACACAAAACATTACACATACACACATTAGCTTTATTGGTTTGAGATGTTTGAACTAGTAGAAATCTATGGCACACCTGGCAACTGTGCGCAGAAACTACAGATGTCAAGTGATCAGCAGATTCGCATTTTGGACATCTCAGCAAAGGTTTGGCATCTCGATAACATCAAAGTAAAAAACGACAAAAAATACGGCGGACGGAAGATTCATTACACGGAGACAGGCGGCCCACCAGTTGAACAGAGGTAACTCGTAAATTTTCTGCTTGGATCGAACTAAATTTTAAATCAATAAAGAAAAGTTCAAAAACCACACTGAGCTATCGAAGTATAATAATTGACTGCGTAAACAGATGCATTAATTAAAGGTAAAATAGCATATTGCCACAATATAAGAGCAAACACGATATTGTTGCTGATTACTTATAATATCACCTTTAAATTCAACTGTCCTTAAGACTTACTTTCCTGTGAAATTAAAACATTCCTTAAATCATTTTATTAAATCGTTTTACTATAATAAATGAAAATTTTATTCAAGTACAATGCCTGTCTGAAGAAATACATTTTGAGCTTCTTACATCTAATAATTGTTCATAACTTCAAGGTCAATCTGAACACAAGATATTTTATTTTCGTAATGAAACTTTGTATATTCTTAAAATATGTCATTTAGCAACCTTTTTTCACTATTGCCATTGAATACAAGATTTTTTTCGTGCAAAAGTACCTTTGCGGGACATATTTGCTATTTTGAAAATATTAAAGTAATTTTTAAATGTAGAATATTAAACGACATATATCGTAAAATGAATTTTGTATGTGCAATAGTTAGTCAATAAGATTTGTTTTGAATGGAATGTACTTAGATGCATAAGGTGGGGTTAGTTATGCAAAGGTATTCGCTTGAATTCAGAAGGTATTCAAATAATAAACTAGTTACAAGATTAATTCATGAATATGAATGTTACAGTTGGGTGTATGACACGGAATGTGCTTCAGTTACTTAGTTTGAGCAACTTAAGACCTGGAGACACTTCCCGGAAGCGCAGGATTACGGAGCGGTCTGCCAGCATCGCGTTTCATGTTTATTGCATTAATTCAATGCTTCCACTTCCGCAGGTGTGGCAGCCCGGGAACACAGAGCCCATTCTGCTTCAACCGAAATGTCGAGGAAATAATCCATCTCACTAACTAACCAACTTATCATCACGACGCTTCCCGCTGGGACAGGCAGAGATGATGGAGAGCCAAACTCTTTCTTAATCCTCTTCAACACAATATTCACTCATTATATATTTCTGTGGGCAAAAGAAACAACGGAATGAGTAAAAAAAAATGCTAGTTTTCAAAAGAACCAAAATTTGGGAATATCGATGATTTAGGAAATATATATTATTTTGATCTAATTTTTGCACCAGTAGCTTTGTTTTTTGCACAAAACGTTAAACCGTTAATGTGTTGTTGTTTATTGACAAAATTTTCCAAAAATTAATTAATATATTTAAAAAAAATTTAAATAATCTAAATTTGTTATATTTTTCATTTTCACACATTTTATTTTTAACGAAACAAACATAATACTGGGTACAAAATACATAAAAAAAACATTACGTTACTTAAGAGAAACTATTTATATAAGTATTTTGGGTTTGTGGGACTTACGACCTTTCATATGGCTGGCTTAAATGATACCTTTACACAATGTAACGTTTACTGTTTCCAACTGAGATCGCTCACATATCTTTCCAATTTTTGGAAGCTCTATGGAGGTATGGTTTTTATCCACCTTGTTTTGAATTTTTATAACCATTTTGCTAACTTTATCTATGAATTTTTTCTTAATTTTTTATTCCCACGAAGCAGTAAATATATATCACCGCTGACAAATAAGTTTTAGATATCAAAAAAACAGATATTGTATGGGAGTGACTTTTTAAATAATGACAGGGTATCTTCAAGAATATCAGCATCCATGTTAGAGGCAACACAATAGGAGTCAACGTTCCATTGACCTACAGCAAAAGTAACCAGCGCTGTAACAAAAGATGCCCATGCAAAAACGCCATCAGAACAGAATACACACAGATAACGTCAGATCTGAGAAATCCAAAAATGTGCACAGGATGGAATACACACAGATAATACGCGAGCCTGTGAAATAGGAAATGCTGAGAGGTTCGTTCCCACGCCTGGAACAGACGCTGACGCTGCTATTCACTCAAGAGTTTGCACCACGACGCCTGGCAACTGGAGGATATATAAGCGATACATTGGGATATCAAAGGCAGTTCGTCCCCAGGTCTCAAGACATGCAGTAGCGCTATCCATCAGCCTTCGCTCGCTATTTACCTCAAGTCACTCTCCTTAAATACAACTTCCAGAGCCTGCACTATTGTCATCATCAACAACACATACAAAACACCAGCTATTTACCGTGACGTCACGCACCGCACCGGCCCATGTTTCGCTGATGTCAGGTATTATCAGAGGAGGCACGGAGAGGACTGTCTATGCAATTACTCCATTTTAATCTCATCCCAAGTAAAACCTGACTAAAACCGATTGTGCCTTTTCCATAAAGGTATCGTCTCTTTTAAGGTTCTTTTATTCTTTAGAGATCTCCACTTCAGAACTTTGGGAGTACATCTTTTGGCATCCTGTCTTGCAAAATGCTCTGCCCATCGGCCGTGAAAAACTGAGATCATTTTTGTCACTTTTTTTATCTATATTCGAGTAGCTCGGTGGTGTAATGGTCATGATGCTCGCCTAGTGATCTGGTGATCGGTGGTTTGAGCCCCATTCCAGAACACTAACAAGTTATTCCTGTTTTCATAACACAAGCGTTTAACTTATTTTGAAAATAACAAGAATATTGATGTGACACGTATTTTGTGTTTGCATCTCTTTAAAAAAAAATTAACATATTTGACTCAATTTAATTAGAAACCTACCTGCGAAGTACAATGGACCAACTCTGTAATACCCTGTACATTGGCATTCTCAAATTATTCTCTCTGTATCTATTTCGTTCTCCATATATTTTACTGACTCTTCTTTACATACAAATGTTTACATTAATCACAATCAATATACCCTATTCTCGGATACACTGATTTTTGCGTACGTTAGTATTTATTTATTTTATTGTAAATTTATTTATTTCTTACTTAAACTTATTTCTCATGTTTATTACAAGTATTATATTGAACTGTAATGATATGTTTCCTGTTTAAAAATCAAAAATCTTCTTCATTTAATAATATAATGTGTTAAAGAATTTAAAACTTAATTAGGTATGTGATTATTGAATAATATTAATTACAAATACAATACTTGTTGATGGCTTATTTGTTAATACAATAATTATGAAATTAATAATTTACATTCACAAAAATAAAAATGACTTGACAACAAACTTACAATGAATTGCTCGCTAAATGTCCCAAAGCTTTCTGAAACAAATTGATTATTTTCGCTTGCGTCTTCAAAAAAATATAATTGCTGTAAAAATACGGATCCGTTGGAGGCTAGGGATTATTTGTCCTAATCCGTGATGACATTAGTACAAATTTATTGGATGTCACCCCGAGGGTGGGACAACCACCCGCGTCCCTGTACCACCCCTGCTGGGAGGGGGTAATGCTCCCAGATCCGCAGGGATGATTCATTAGCAGCGCAGGTTTTTCATTATCATTCGGATGCAAAATTAATTAATCACTGTGTATACAGGAACCTACTAACGGCGCTGCGCGCCATTTTTTAACCGAATTTGTATTCGTTCCGGAGAATAGCTGGAGAATGGGAAAGGGAGGAGGAAAAACTGAAAAGCAATGAGTTTATAGTAGATTGAATGACAGATCTACCTGGTTTTAACTTCCTCGGGAAGCTGTAGAGCAGTGTGAATCGCAACTCAATTTGCCCCAGATACTATCTGAGTCCCACAAAAATTGGTTTCATGAAGGAGGGGATAAATTTTCAAATTTAAATATTGGAGTAGGATGGAGTAAATTAGATGATTCTAAGTGGACTGTGTAACTTAAGAAATAGGAGCAAAAAAATCAAGCTCACAGCATTCATGAGTAGCTCGAAAATAACTATCAAGCTCCAAGAAGTGAAATTTTATTTCAAAAAACCTTCACACCCGATGATGCCCGAAGCTGACAATAATTAGTTATCACCCGAAGGTGACGACATCTATTTTCCAAAAGTAGGGAAAATTTTTGACTCCAAAAAAGGTGGGTATAACAAGAGGTAGGAAGGTCATGAGGTAAATTCATTTATTCAGGCTAACAAAATATGTCCACGACCAAGACCACAAAACCAAGAACACGCAAGGAATTAATGAATTCTCAACATTATCCATACACTTATATAAATATATTAAAATTGAATGATCTAGACCCAATCATTCTCTGAAAAAGTTTAGAAATTATATCTCAATACCATTTAGTATAGTAACCTTCTGATTAAGTATAGAAAACTATATCTGGTAAAAAGCTGCCTCGGAATCTCTCACAAAACTAAACTCTATTTACTTTAATCTACTAATCTTCTTCTTTGCAAATCTGTCTCTAGTTTATAAATGTTAACAGATAATCTAAAGTAAATACCGTTCTCGCAATGAGAGATTGCTGAAAAAGAAACGATTTATTTTAAAGCTTCAAAAACCGTTCCAAATCAGAATCTTTACTAATTAATGTAGTAAATTTGCGGATTATAATAAGCTACGGATACATTTTAATTATTTTTGAGGTAAAATTTTATTTAACCCGGTGAGTGCGATCGGGCATCTCATACCCGGACATTTTAAAAGCAAAGATTTTTAGTGTAGTGCTCGGAACTCCAGCATCTCAATTGCTGAAGAGAATGGGAAGAGGATTACAACGTTGGGGTGAGATTGACGTCAAAGGCGATGGGAGAACTCGGATCTGAACTCATCTTGATTACGTAACACCCGACCTCACAGTTGGCGTACATACTTTGTTGGTAATGTAATCATATGTTCCTTTTATAATAAGAATAACCACTTTTCAGGGGTTATTCTTCAATACATTGCACTTAATGAAACAAAAATGTCTTCAAGCTCTTGTAAATGAGGGTTCAAGTTACAGTTGTGATGAATAGAGAGAGGAGAAGATATTGTACACTAAGAATGTTCTTAGGTTTTTACGGCCACTCAGAACGTCTCTTCTGGATCGTCAGGGTATTTTTAAGACTTTTATGGCCGAAGTTTTGAATCTTATTGCAGGGTCTATCATCAGGATCGAAACATCGGCCAAAAACGTCTCAAAAATACGGTATAATACCCCAGAAGATACAAACCAGAATGTAGTCCACAGTTTTCAGCGTAGTGACGAAAGTGAATCGGAGCAGGAAGCTGACCTGGAAGAATTAGGAAGATCGAGAGCAGCAGACTATAATACTATGAATCAACGGTCAGATTCCAGTCAGTGCATCTTCAGACATACATGTGTCTTTATATACCTCTGTAGCGGTACCTGTTCAACCCTGTGCCATGTACCTATCGCCCGACCGAGAGTTTTGTTTATATTAACATAATAAAAATCTCCGCGATATAAACAAAAGGGTCGAGCTAGGGACTTGGCGACACCACACCAGTCGGGCTTCTGCCGTAAGATCGGGCAGACTTCCGCGCGTCATCTATTTCTTTGTTCGTCATTACATTACATATTACTTGTACACTTTAACTTGCTTCCGGGGCCTATCTCCGGGAAGAAATAAACCGTAACTGCATATCGCTCTTTCATTCCATCGACCTACGAATATTCCAACACCTCCAAAGACGGAACAAAGTGGCAAAAAAATATCCTTTAAAAAATATTCGTACTCAGTCGGAAAATATATTTGCTACACCTCCAGGCATAAATGAAACTGCGAAATATTTTGAAAACAAAAATACTTTTTTTCATTCACTATTTAAGGACTGAATTTGAAAGTTAATAAATAGGCTTTGTGAGAAACAACAAAATATGAACATTCCTGAAGAAACCCAAAAAAATACGCAGAAAATTTTAGAGAACTGTCAAATACTTGAAACGCGGGGATCGTATTACATCCAAAGATCGTAAGATTTTGATGAAAGAAGTATAAAAACAATTTTTAAAATTTTTAAGTAATGGTTTATTTCATCAAAGAAAATATACTTTGTTTCTGTCTGTAGAAACTGTAGTTCCTACAGACAGAAAAAGACTTATAATAAGTTAGTGATTTTTGTGAATTTATGTAACGAAAGATCCTATTTGTTGTAACTCATTAGAAAAATTTGACAACAAGAGTTTCATGTCAGAAAAAAAGGTCCAAGAAAATATAATAAAACATTTTTACAAATTATCATTCAAATTTGATACGCATGTCTCGAAAGAAACTTTTGTGGGTATGAGATACCCAACTCACAGTCGATGTAACAATATTTCACCTCATTCGCGCTGGGTTTAATATACCGATTGAAATGTCCAAAAGCAATTTGCAAACCTTCGAACGTAGTCGATATGGAAGTGACAGGTTGTGCGCGGTTTCAGGGTGTGTGGCATTTAATATGGCCTTCTTTCGGCAGAAAGTACACAAATTACATTGCACCGATATCAATTACTTTCCAACCAATATTAAAAGGCTTTCGTTGAATGGTTTGATGTTTTAAAAAAAAATTGGCTATAGTACCATCATCAACCTGTGTTGTTAATAAGTTTCTTTTAAACATTAGCAATTTTAAGTACTCGGCCGCTATCATCAATCTATTGACATCTAATATTAATTTATAAAATTTAAAATTTTCTTGCAGCGACATAGTAAGCACGCCTAAATTTTTACATACCTTTCTTATATTTCATGATTTTTCGGCGGCGTAAAGATAAGTATACCAATCTTTCACATTGAAGACCAAGTTCGGTTCTCCGCAATGGACATTTTTTACCAAATAATCCCAACGTAATTCTACAGGAATCAGGTAGGGGTAGGGGTTAAAATTTCTGGAAATGAAAGAGAGGTATACGGACGAGGTGAAAATTGCGTGGACTGTATATGATAGAGGAAGGAACAGGAAGCTTAAATTACCAGTTCCGCAATCTTCTATCCCCAGATGAGACGAGATAATAAAAATAATAACGAATTGGTGACACTATTTTAACATTTGTTCATACGCTGTCATATATGCGATGTGCTTGGAAGCCGATGATTTTCCAATACTATTGTGACAAAAAAACTGCTTTGGAGATGTCGGTGAATATTTTTTAAAATGTATGGTAGCAATAAAAAGAGTCTCACTTATCGAACTATAGTTGTAAACTATGGTAAGATGTATAAAAGAAAGATGAAAGATTGTGACGTAAATACCAATAGTATCTAGATTCGCGAATATTAAATCGAAACGAATATCAAGTGGTGTTGAATATCAAACACTAGATATTTCATTGAATTAGTGAAATTTTTTTTAAATTTTCATTTGTTATGTAATGAAAAAACAACAAAGCCAACTAAAAACCTTTTATTTTTTGGCATTCGCGTATAACATATATGTTTAAATTGTTCTGACCAAACAATGGTATCTCCATAAAATTTTCAATTTAAAAAATAAACGTTTGCTGTGAATATATTCAAAGTAGCCTGAATTGAAAAAACTGCTAATCATATATGTTACGCACAGAGCAAAGTCGTTAGAAAGATCACGCAAAAGTAATATTAGTGAGTACGTTTGTAGAAAAGTATTTTTTTAACTTAAGTACTCGGTTTTCTTTGCCCCTCGGATATAGAATGAGTCTTTTATATTCAATTTGGTACTCACATAACACTAGCGTATAACAAGGCAGAACGTACCCCAAATAAGTATTTATAAATTTCATTAACTAGCCCGTTTGTTTTTAGTACGCCTTTTATGGCGAATGGAAAAAAGGAAAGTGTTATTTAATTAAATTAAATATGATATTGAACGTTGGCCGAAAAAGTTGTTGTTATTTTAAGAAAATCGAAATTTTTACCGCCAAAAGCTATTTTTTTATATTTACTTCTATATAATTTAATCCCTTTTTGGGCTTGAGGGTGAACATCGGTAGTCACCATTTTGTGGTAATCGATGAATAAGGTGAAGGTTGCTTTAGGTTCACCACTCGTTATGTAACGGGAACTCTTCAATGCCGTGGAATGTTTGATGGTTTTATTTACTCGATAAAACAATTATAAGTTATCAATAATTACGATAAGAAAGACAAGAATAAAAACTAAACGGACAGGGCCTCCGGCCTACGCCGTGGGTAGTTAAGAGACTGACATGTCCGTGCAGGCGTAAGCTATTTTTATATGTTAAACAAAGAACTCTCTTGAAGTCTAGCTGTGTGTGTGTGCTGAGGATGCGATGATCTGTATCGACGGCTCGTGTAACCTGCTGTGCTCCTATTCTGTCTACGTTGCGGATTTCGGTAATTGTCTGACGCGTGCACCTTGGTTTGACCTGCTGTCCACTGAAGAAGTTGAGTCGATACAACTTTTTTTAAATAGAGATGTGAGCACGGAATACGTATCACATCAATTTTTACTATTTTCAAATTAAGCTAAACGCTTGTGCATGAAAATAGGGATAACTTGCTATTTGGAGTGAGATTCAAACCTGCGACCTTTGGATCATGAGGCGAGAGTCCTAAACACAAGACCAACAAGCTACCCAAAAGGTATGTATTGATGATCTGCTCAGGACTGTGGCTATGTATGGAGAAATCTCCATACCTTAAACTACATATTTAAGTCTCAAGAAAAATAAAAAAATATGATAAATTTAAATTACTTATTTTTACACAAATTTGAGTAATGCGGTGAGCTGGACTTAGCTGAGCGCGGTCTCAGATAACCATAATGTATATGAGCAATTCCACGGCAGTGAACAGAAAATTAATGTGAATTGATGTGGCATCATAAATACTTTGAATTTAAATATAATATACCTAGATGGAAAATATTTTTCTTTATATTCATGATATTAAAAATGTAGTTTATCTATTACAAAATTTAGTTCTTGAGTTTCAGCAGGATACTCTTTTTCATTTATGTTTATTTTTTTAAATAATCTTTTAATTGATTCAGATGTATGATCAAAAAATTATGTCGAGTTAAATAGCGCACTTTCAAAAAAATATTAAGGTTTTGACTTCTGCTTTCGGCAAGGGGAAACTATCTGATTTGCCTGTGGGGAATCACCACCAAGAGAGTAGTAAATGAAAACCCACCGCATTCCCAGGACCGTTTTATGAACGAAAGCTCCTATATCAGTCCTACTCATATATTGCCAGGATAACAAGTTTTTACTCTAAAGGCCATTTCCGTGTCATGTCATGTAAATGGCGACTGCGACTCTTACTAGTCCATTTAATGTACCTCCTCCTTATAATATATTTTATTATAAATTATCAAAGCAAGAAAAATAAAAGCATAAAATATAGGAAAAATTAAATCAGTAAAATAAAATAAAGCAAATATAGAAATAGAGTTCATTTAAAATGTAACAATAAATCATGATAAAATAGTAAATATAGAATTTGAGTGGGAAGGAGGACTGTGAGAGTACGTCTGTGGAAAGGACACATTCCCTAGTAGGAAAGGACAAAACAAGGATCACACTTAAAGGCGAAGTTCAAGTCCAAGCACCACGGGTCCAAAGTCTACAGAGAAATCACCTACGAAGCAGCTCCCAGCACAGCGCAAAACTCACATCCTGGTGAACTCGTGGAAGAATCCGAGGTTTCTCTCATTCTTGATGAGGTCACTGTTCCATACGGAGTCGTGCTTCACCTCTCTAGTCCTGTCAGCAATCATAGTCTCTCGTGCATCTTTCATAAACTCACAAACCCAGAAGGCATGCTCCGGCATTTGAGCCACACGAGTGCACGTGCACCAGGGTAAGGCTGCAAGCCCCAGACCATGTTGTCTACTCCAAAATTTGCCTAGCTGCACCGCGTAGTGATCAAGCATGGGAGGACCTCCCCTACCTTTCTCTCTCACGGTGGCTCTGGGGAGAAAGGAGTATGTCCACCTCCCGAGTGGCGCCGTATCCCATCTTTATTGCCATTTTTCCATAATCACAGTTCTTATTCTATCACATAACTCTCAACATAGGTAAGACCACA
Source organism: Agrypnia vestita (assembly GCA_016648135.1). Classification (NCBI taxonomy): domain Eukaryota; kingdom Metazoa; phylum Arthropoda; class Insecta; order Trichoptera; family Phryganeidae; genus Agrypnia; species Agrypnia vestita. The sequence goes on along the minus strand of JADDOH010005750.1, from coordinate 392 downwards.
CCTGACACCGATAGGTCTCCGTGAAGGACAGCAGCGGAGTATGCTGGCCTATATTTAAAGCTGACGAGATCACCATGGTTTGCTAAAGAAGTATAACTTCACACGCCCGTAAATAATATTTTATACCTTTTTTTTGCTTTTAAAGGCAAGGGTGCTTTGGAATTAAAATTTATTTATTGTTATATTGACTCAATAATACTGTTTAATTAAGTATAACCTGAACTTTTCAACTAAAGGAATGCTGAACTTTAAGAATGAATCAAGTCCAAAAAAGAAACATTGCTGACATCCAATCACGTAAAGAAATATAGTGTATCTATTGAGACAACATCTACAATGAATTGCGTCCGAGGAAAGTAATCATCCCTTCTGAGCTTTACTGCCAATAACTC
>JADDOH010005747.1:0-40180 GCA_016648135.1 Agrypnia vestita | reverse complement strand
ATACGTGCGTCGAAATTGGATGGATTAATCTAGTTAATAGTAAATAAAGTGTGTAAGTAATTATAAAGTGTCTATTTACGAGTGATAAATTACGAAACAGTTTAATTTAAATATGAACGTTAAGTTAAATAGTATTTAGTGACATTGTACCCTTGATTAATCAATTAATTAATGAATGAATTAGCAATTAATTAATCCGTAATTAAATTTCGGCGTTTTCATTAATTCCTCCCGTAGCCACGACATGTGGCAATATTTTGGTTTGAATTTAAAAAAAAACTTGAAGAATGTTCAAAGCTGCACTAAGTAAATTTTCTCTTATACTATCATAATTTGGATTTCGCAGTGATTTAACCCTCAACCGGAATCTTCATTTTGACACACGTACATGGCATCGTGAGTTCAAACGGACCCAATAGCAAAATACCTTCTTATTTTTTATTTATTTCGAATTACAAATTACCAGGATTTTCGAAATATCGGGGTTAATCTACTATGAATTTTGAGACTTGTGGGTTTAAAAAAAAATCTAATCACGGCGAATTTCGAATTACAAGGGTGCGAATTAATGGGGTTTTAATTATTTATGAATACAATAAATACGATAAAATATGTTACAAGAGAAGGAAAACATGAAAAAAACATGAGTGTGTCTCGGAGCAGTGTTGCCCTGTTGCTCACTAATATATCGTGTTATAAGTTATAAGGTATGATATTTTTTAATAACTGTTATTATATTATTTTATTAATTTTTAAAGAGGATAGTGCAATAAGCTTCTTTTATAAGGCAAATAATTTTTTTGTAGCAACTCCAATAAATAACATAAATTATAACTTTATCCATTTGGTATAATATTTTGGTAACAAATTTTAGTCATATAATTAACATACCATATACGAGTATAAGGTAATTGCAAAAAATAAGATAAAATTGAAATGTTTTCTGTTTTTTCTTTCCTTTATTCATTTACATAAGGAAACATACATTACAGCAAAAAAAATGGGTTAACCGTATTTTTCTCATAACAATAATATATAAACTTGTTTTGAGATGATTAAAATACAAAAAAAAGCCAAACTAAACTGTAAAAACATTAAAATAGAATCATATTTATCAGTTACTCTATGTACGTAGTACATAACACATTTTCTCAAATGTAACTTACAAATATATATCACATTTTGGCAGCTATTTTTTGTATGGTCGCATAAGAAGCATCTTCCTCTTTTACGTTTTCCTAGAGCTGTTGACAATTCAATTCAATTTCATCTTCTACTTGATGTTTCCCATTTTGTTCCAGGATATCTGACCAATTTTTGTCTTTCAACAAGCAACAACACATTGAGATATCCTGATATTTTAATTAAAAGCCCTAAAAATAGACAATACCTAAATATAAACCAAATAAAAATGTAACTGGTATCGTGGGTCCAGCAGATATGCAGACAATAGCGTATCTCGGATTCTAGTAAACTTTAAGAGCTCGTCCAGCACCCGTCGCAGCACGTGAGATTAGCCAGGCGCGCAAAATTCTAACGCGTTTTTTATTATTTTTTATTTTATTTCTTAAGTAAGTTAATATTACAATTTGTATATTAACTAGTATTTAACACTTTACATTCTTAAATCTATTACTAATATACTATCCATAATAACCTACATATTTACATTTACATCTAATCTAATCTATGGTACAATCAATAATAAACAATTCTATACTATTTTTACAATAATTATAGCATTTGTTTTTAATTTCATTCATCTTATTGTTCATGTTTTCTGGTATCTCATCATATATTTTTACACCTCTGTACATTAGTCAATTCTGTGTATTAGGAAAAATTAAGTTTTTTTTTTGACGTCGGTTGGGTTGACCCACGATTCCGCTTAAGGGTTAAAATTATTTCAAAATTCAATAGAATATTTACACGGACGTTTTCCTGCTTGAAGAGTTTTTCTCCTGATCACAGATATTTAGACATCATTAAAGACAGAAGACGCTGAGCGCAGCATCTAGTCAAGAGGCTGCACAGTTTTTCCGTGAGAATTTATTTTAATTTCAGGGTTATTGTTATTATTATTATAACTTCAGGGATATTGGTACATCGCTGGGGTAATTTTATTTTAATGTGTAAGATTATTTACATGTCTGCTTTTATTAATTTGATATAAAATCCAATACAAAGTTACAATAGATACGAATAAGAAAGTAAAAGAGACATTTGTCGTAAAACATTTAAGATGACTCGCTTAGATAGATACAAAGAAAAATCTATGTATCGTAAATAATGTTTAATTAACACCTGGACATTAATTTATCGGGGGAATGAGTGAAAAGTTAACTAAGTAAATTTTTCTTACTTCTAGTGTAGTGGTGATAAACTTTTTACTACAGCGTCATAAAAAAGTAGTTTTATTACAAAAAAACATTTAAATCGGTCGTGGCGCTCTGACTTCTAAATGAAAAGAGGGAAGATTCATAGAGTTGTGTGTATTTCATATTGCAATAATTGGCAAATAATTCCAAAATGGTAAAGGTTAATAAAAATGGTTTCTTAGCGAGGCAGTAACGCTTTTTGTATCTCACGTTTCTCTGTCAGAATCTTCAGTTTTTTATATCCAATCAATTTCATCAGTGAATGTGTGACGTTTTCTATTTTTTATACAACAATAGTTACTACCGTTTCCTGATTATTAAGGATCGTTAATCTCGTTACGTGGCCTGCTCTTGACAATTTTTTCCATCTTTATCTGTAGCCCGCAGGACGGATAATTATGGAAATAAAATACTAGTTTTTGATTCAGTAATATCTGTGACATCGTATTTAACAAGATGTAGTAGTATCCCATTCAACAAGATGCAAGGATGGATGACTTCTGCAGATAGCCTGATACACTTGATTCACAGTGTTATCTCAAAAGCAGGTTTCAGAGAAGTAGGACGCGCTCGTGAGCGCGGGTATTTAAACCTTTCTCCCCTGATAGGCATCACCATGCACACACATATTAATGTATAACGTCCGCATGATTTGATAAGTTGATCAAGTACATTATTTACATATACATTTGGTTATGGAGTTCTTCAAACTTACCTCGGAAACGGTAAAAATGTCTTGAGCTGCTCAGTCTATTGAGTTACAGATCAGTCTCTCCCTCTCTAGCCTTCCGCTTTTGCCAGTCATTAGCTGCTTCTGTCCTAAAATTGTAGAATGCATCTTACGGATCCTTCTTAGCCGTATCAAAGAATATCATATAAAAATAATAATAATAACAAATGAGCAAGAGCTGAAAAAATACTAAAAACCTGGCCTCGAAGAAGGTCAGGAGTGAAGAGCTCTCGAGACAAGGAGCGAGAAGTAGAAGCGAACAAACCGAGCCAGGATTATACCTCCCGCGAGGCGCCTCAGCCGGGGGATGGAAACGAAGGATTAGAGATCAAATAATGCTCTGTAACGTCCCCTGCCACCCCTGGGAGGATGTGAGGGAAAAAGTGAATCAAGTAATGATATTCCCGGAATACCTAAACCGATTCCACTGTCGCGGGATGCGGGATGCGGGATGCGGGCGAGGGTGGGGGGAGGATTCTATCGGGGCGGGAATCTTCTCAGCAGCTTACGGAAATGGAATACTGTAATGCTAAATATTTCATTCGGAAAATCATTTTAGGGGATGAAAATATGTTATGTTTATCGCGGAATATCTGATATCGCCGGGAAATGTATATCGGATATTATTTCACGGGTCGTCAAGATATGAAAATATTTTACCGTTTTTCGTAAGTTAATTTGGTTCATTATCTCTCTCGATTCACTGTCTCTCTCTCATTATTCTAGTTGGTGGCTGGATGCATTATTATAGTCTTAGAATATGATGCAGGTTGCTCCCAACTAGATAAATTAAAAGGGATAATCTTATTAATTAAAATAAATTATAGATATCCAAAGGGTTTACTTAATGTAATGTTCGCCGATTCCATACTAGAACAACAACCCAAAAAAACATTAATAATATGAAGCATTTATTATATGCTTTCCCATATATAAATAGCCTCGTCTCTGTGAGACATCTTAATTAATGACTATTTCTTTGTGGACAAAATCCATCAATTGTGTTTGTAGAACACGCTAATAAATTTATTGATAAATTTTATTACTTCGCATCCATCGAGAATTAAACTCGGACTTTTGAATTCACCATTCCGATAGTTAGCAAAATTTTATCCTCTTAACCATAGGGGGATAGAGTAAAGACTGAGAAAAATGCCTCATGAGAACGTTATAAATAATTATTTTTTTAATTTCCTTCCAATCGAGTGCTCTTCTCATTTATTCAATTCTAGTGTATATACTTTTTTTATATGATTTAATTAACCTTGAACAATTAGCTGCATTATAAAATACGTTAAACATGTACGGATCCCAAAGGCATCGAATCGACGGAAATATGATCTTCTATTGCGACTTCAGTTAAGGATTTGGGAGGCCGATGACTATTTTTTGTATTTCTTGGGCACCTTCAATGTAACAACTTCTTTCAGACATTATTAAATAGTTTAAATTTACAATGTACAATTTGTTACTTATTAAGGAATTTACGCTACCGGTTTCGACACGTTCGTGTCATTAACGAGCGTTATTAAAACGTTTAAATAACGCTCGTTAATGACACGGACGTGTCGAAACCGGTAGCGTAAATTCTTTAATAAGTAACAAATTGTACATTGTAAATTTAAACTCTTTTATAATGTCTGGCCGATGACTAACCTAACATATAGCATGAAGTAATGTCACCTTTGCATTTAAAAAAAAAAGTATATTTTTGTAGCATGGAGTTTTTAAGACAAACTATTCAAACAAACTTTGAGCGTGATTGTGGGACTGGTTAAAAGACTTTGGTTTTTATTTTCCACACTGCTGAGAAGTTGAATAATTGAATTATGGTTCGGTCGAGCGTCTCTCTCATTGCCAATATTCCGCGGTGTTTTCGAAGCGAACGGAATTCTGCCTGAAGCTACGCGAACATTGATCCTACGTACCTTCACGGCTGGAAACTGTATCAATCACTGATCCCTACCCTAAAAGGTGTATTACTAACTCTTTCTCATGATTTATATAAAGCTTTCATGTTACTCGGACTCTGAATCGAATTTTAGGATCCATCAAATTAAGACTGATACTGTAATGTTTCTTTTTCTTCTTTCATTCTCTTTATTTTCTTATTTTATAGTGAGCTCGGCCGTTTTTATTTCTTTCACGAGTTACGTTCATATTTTTCTTAAGAAATTTTTTATATGTTTTTGTTTATAAACCGTATATTCATTAGCACATATGAGCATCATTCATTTAACACCGTGTAGTTATATGTCACACAAAGTACGGTGTATTTTGATTCTATTTGAGGTCACATATCTTCTTACTGATAAACACCTCAAAAAATGAGACATGGTTCTAGAAGGGGGTTTTAAAGCCTTTAGATGATTAGGTGCAAATATTAATAAACGAAAATATGGTGTGTATTCATTCTATTTGAGTAGAGGAACCAAGGCGTGGATGGGAAAGGATTTTTTTGTCATATTGAGAATACGGATAAACATGGTAAAGTGTTATGGAATCTCAGGATTTGTATTTGTTTTTCTATCGAATTTTTTTGGTATTTCTTCGATTTCTAAGATGTTCATTATCAATTCTACATCAATTTATAAAGTGCTAAGAAGAGTCGTTTTAACTAACGATCATCGAAGGAACGGTCAGTTTCAACGATATGATAAGAAAATACCACGAAATTATTAATTTTAATTGTTCGAAGAATATTTTTTCTTCTGAAAGAAGGCTTGAACTTTGTGGTGACATTATTATTAAAATAAAACACAAATATCTTCGTTTTCATCATTTTATTCGATTATACAATCTACATGTTTCGAGAACAATGTTCTCTTCATCAGGATTGTTTGTGTACTAAAAATTGAAAAAGTTAAGTCATGCAAGTGTGTTACGTTGAAGAGGAGGATGAGAAGAGGGGGGGGGGAGGGGTTGTAGTTGTTAATTATTAAGAATGTCATCCGAAAGAGATGGAATTTTAAGTGAAAAAATATTCAACAGTGGGTTGTGCACAAATTTAGTCTGAGTGTTTATTATATTTGAATTAATATTAACATTTTTCCTTATTTCAAGTATTTCTAAATTATTAATTTGTGGGAACAATCCTGATGAAGAAAACATTGTTCTCGAAAAATGTAGATTGTATAATCTAATAAAGTAGTGAAAACAAAGTGATTTGTATTTTATTTTAATATTACTTTTTGTTTTTAAGTTTAAAAAAAGTTTACTAATGTTTCTTTCTTCTTCTTCTTCTTCTTCTCGTGCTCTGTCCGTTTACCGGACGTTGGCTATCATGTTGGCTTTGCGGACTTTGTTTACTGCGGCCCGAAACAGCTCCACAGTAGACTGGCCAAACCACTGTTTCAAGTTTTTCAGCCGTGAAGTCCTCCTTCTTCCAGGGCCCCGACTTCCGACAATCTTTCCCTGCATTATGAGATGCAAGATCTCGTATTTCTCTGGATGTCTCATCACGTGTCCTAGATATTGAAGTTTTCGGATTTTTATTGTTTTAATAACTTCTTTTTCTTTATTCATCCGAGCCATAACATCTTCATTCGTAACTCTGTCCATCCAGCTTATTTTGAGAATTCTTCTATAGATCCACATCTTGAATGCCTCAAGTCGCCTTATCAGTTCTTTGGTAAGCGTCCATGCTCCCATTCCATAGAATAATACTGAAATAATACTAAAAAAAATCCTAGCTGCGAATTACCGAGTACGTCAGCTAGCTTTCAACGGGCGCCCAGGGTGACCATATTTCCCGGACGAAGCTCCGCTGGAAGATTAATTTAGTTTTGAGGATAGCTCGTGGGTGGAGACGGGCGAGTGTGTTATCTCTGTGAAGTGCGGCCGCGCATGATAAATCACCGGAAGTTTTGGCTGCGGGACACCATACATCAGGGCCAGCGTCCTCCACCGGCGGAAGTTAGGGTTGTGTCCGCACAAACTGGAGTGTGCTGCAGTTTGCAATGCTCCTCCCGACAATGATTCATGGAGACTAATTTATACAAATAATTATTAACCTTCGCTTCTTAACCTTTTAACAGAGTGAATAGCATGTTAGTCTAATGATCAAGACTCTCGCCATGTGATGTAGTGGTCAGTGGTTCGAGACCGATTCTAGGAGACTAGCAAGTTAGTCCTATTTTAATTGAACAAACGTTTCCTGTTTCAACGCATTCTTTTCAGCCCTTTGTTTAATTCACCTTTCACAAAAGATTTGGTAACACCCACTTTAGACCCCGCCCCCTCTCACTCTCTCCCCCTCGTAGATTACTGATTGTTCTGTAGGTTAGTTAGTGCATGCTTGTCCTTGATAAGATTAACACGCATGTGATAAATATTGGTGAAAAGTTAAGAATACTATGGTTGTGGTGTATAGTGTTGTGAATATAGTAGTGTAGTGTTGGTCCTGACGAGACGGGTACTTCTCGAAACCGGTAGACCTAAAATCTGGTAGTGGTTTATACAAATTTAACTAACACTGCATTGTTTTCCCACTAGATGTCTTACAGTAAAATTAAATCTGTATTTATATATGGAATTGAATAAATAAATTTAAATAGAAAATTTTTAATGTGATACACATTCCGGTCATCATTTTTTTTTTGTGTTCGCATGTCTTTTTTAAAATATTCATCCTCGGCAAAGGGAAAATGCATTACCTTCATCATACATTCAGCATTCAGTACTTTACATTAGATTGTATTATAGGTTAGAATGTATCAGAGATTGTGTTATATTATGGATATGCAAATATAAATATGTGAGTTATTATGGATTGTGTATCAATGATAGATTATAGAATAGAAAATTTAAAATACTAGTTAATGTAGGGAATGTCATATAAACCAATATTACCAAGTCATTCACTTGCTTTTCCTTACTCATCATCACGCCGTTTCTCCGTGGGGGTGGGCAGAGAGGATAAAGCGCCATACTCTTCTGTCCTGACATGCAACTTTTCGCATGCAAGCTCGACCGTTGTTGTGGCTTCTAACGGAACCATCTTCCAGTATCTGGTTAATCTGGTCATGGCCATGTCTTCCGCGGTCGCCCTCTCTTTCTGACGCCATCAACACTTGCATAATATATGTTTCTAACCATTTTTTCCTCGTACATTCGCTCAACATGCCCAAATCACCTGAGCGACCCTGTTTTATATGAATTATGCTACGATCAACTTAACATTCATTCATAATATCCTCATTCTTTACTCTATTATTAATGGATTTGCCACACACACGTCTAAGGGATCTCATCTCCACTGCATTCAGTCTACTTTCGTTCCTCTTCTGCCAGCTCCAGACTTCACTTCCATACATCAGTGTCGGTACCAGAACTCCACTCGCTTTTACTTATAACAAACATCAAATACATCGACCATAGATTGATAACATATAATGCAACCTCTAAATATTTACATTAATAACCTCTAAAGATTTTTATATAATATATTTTAGTAGGTTGTATTTTTCACATTTTTTCTGGATTCGGGTTAAACATTGGTTTTATAAATCAAATTTCTGTGTAGGGTACTGGAAGGCACTCATTTTGAATTTTCTTTTCTTTCATGAAATCAGCATTTTTCTCTGCGCCGGACGCAGATAGGAATTCAGCGCCATTCAGGAAATGAGAAATGTCATATTTTTGATACACGAGCTGGTGACTTTGCCCTTGTCTCCAGCCTTCGAGAAACTAAAGGCGATGATCGTTTTTACGAACAAAAATAACGAGAGAACATTATGTACGAGAGATTCTAATAATCAAATAGAGAAATCAAACCCAAGATAAAACTAAAATAATATTTAAAATTATAAATTATTTTTCAAGTTTTTTAATCATTTTATAGAAAGACATCTATTTTACACATCAAACGAATATCGCCCCAATTATTGGAAGCAGAAATATCTTTATTTTTAATTTTTAGTTAACGACTCATTGTTACTAATATGATCAAAGAGAATTTCCTGTCTGGAAAAGGACCACGGTATTACGATCAAAAGAAGAGCATATGCTTCATCTAACAAGAGATTTTTTATTTTATTTATTTAATTAAATACAAGGTACAAATACATACATAAATTAAATTGACATTTTTTTAGTGCTTTGTAGTCATGTAGACCTCATCAGTGAAGAGAAGGTCTTAAGTCTGATGAGGGAGCCTCAGTTATTATTTTATATATGGGTACATATGCGAGTCATTTAATAATACGGTAATAAAAGGTAATTTGATAATGGAAAAATATATAATTGATTTATGAATAAAAGTTGGATTTTAGGTAGGTTTTAATTTTAGGTAGGTTTTGTTCTGAAGGGTTATTGATGTGGCGTATCTCGATAGGTAGATTATTGTAGTAGTTAATGGCTTTAAAAATATAGTGGTTCTTAATTTGGGTTATTTAAATTTAGGTATTATGATTTAGTTTCCATTTCTGGTTTTCTGTAAGGTTTTTTCTTTACATATTTTCAATATGGAAAGTTGCTTGAAAATATCATCCACGTTTGGTATTGGAAACAAATTAAAAGATCTTTTGTTGAAAAGGTAGTTTTTTCAGTATTACTTTAATAATGATTTAATAACATGTATGATCATATACTTAACGAGTGCATGGAACAAAAGAGACCCTTTATTAGACGACTTATTTGGAATTGGAAATAAAAAATCCTACGTTTATTAAATTTAAGAAGAGAGTCTGTAGATTTTCTCAGGTTTTAGATGTCTCACGGCTTAAAAACGAAATTACACGGCTGGAGGGAAACTCGAATCTCTAACGCGCGGATGGCAGCGCGACGGCTACACGACATAGCATTGTTTAATTATAGACGACATAGCCACCATCACTCCTCCTACGCTTGACAGGTCTTTTATTATGTATAAACTAAATAAATAATATTTAAATTATATTCCGTGATTTTTAACGAGTTTACGACTAGTTAATGAATAAACGTAAAAGTACAATTGGTAAACGTGCAACTCAAGATGACTAATGTAAGAATTTTAAAAGCAGATATGAAGAAATCATTTTATTCTGCCCTGATGAAAAATATCACCCGGAAATCTGTCACCACCAAGTAGTAAAATCAAAGTTACTAATTTACAACAAAAACTTTCCATATTTTGAAATTAATCATAAAAATATAAAGAAAAAAATATATTTAATGAAAAGCATTTAAAAAATAAGATGAATAGTTTAATAGACTATTGTGGTTATGTTGAGAGACGTATGAGAGATGGTTAAAGGTGCATGTTTATTAGAAATTGAGAAACATGCCTATCTGTTAGAGACATGAATCTCGCTAGGCATGAGTGATGCTTAAAGCATGCTATATGTAGTATATTTCATCATCATCATTATCCTTGGCACTACAACCCTTGGTGGGTCTTGGCCTCCTCAATAATTTTCCTCCACTCATCTCGGTCTAGTGCCAGCTCTCTCTAGTTTCGAAGCTCTAAGGCAGAGATATCTTTGAGGACGTTGTCACTCCATCTTAATTTTCCACCTTTCTGAGATCCTTCGCCCTATTGGCCTTGAGTTCAGCAGGGACTTTGGTTGCTCGGACATTCTTTCCACATGACCCAGCCATCGAAGTCTTCCCAGTTTTATAAATTTTGTGACGTTTGGCTCCTTAAATAGAGTATAGAGCTCATTGTATGTATTTAATCATGTAGTATATTTATGCGCTCGAAATTATTGTGCGTAGGTATATGTGATAAGCTTAAGTAGGCCAGATGGGGATACAGGATGAAAAGATGTACTCGTCGATTTTACAACCGTCGATTTATTGATGTGTGTAGACTACGGCGGTCGGCGAAAGAGTGGTGGTACATATCGCCCATTCCATATTCCATTGGTTGCGATGATGAGATGATTAGACCGAATCGGTTCCTAGGGAAACAAGTTCTATGATTGGCTAATGCCACACTTTGCCCAACACCATTGGGATTTAATTGAAAATCCAACCAAAATGACATTTTAACGAACGTGTTATTTTAAAACCGCACCCAATCGCCGGAGAGATTATCCCTCGTTTGAGGGGGGTTGGATTGCGAGATAGATGAAGAGGGAGGGAGGCGGTGTTGGCTTCCGCTCTGGGAGTCTCGCGGGAAAATTACACTCATTTGTTTTCCCGCGGTTTTTTCCGCATCCTGTCATATTTTCCCACACAACCTTCGCCGAGCCGCGGCGAGCGGATGTTTTCGCAGTTTATTTTTGATGGCTGTCTATTGAAAGAGACTCCGGAGTAATTTTGCCTATCAAGTCAACCCGTATCGTAATAAATATTACGTGGAATTGGTCGAGGAATTGTGAATATATTCTTGTTAAATCCAGTTGAATTCAAACTTTTTTTCATTTACGTATTAAAGGTTTATGAGTTTTTGAAAATCTTATCATGAGAATAATGAAAAAATTGAATTTTTGAATTTCTTTGTGAAGTTATTTTTCATGATAGTGACTAAGACAATTTGAAGGTATATTTTTCTAGAAAAAATAAAAAGAACAACTTAATTAACTGCCAAAATGTTCCGCAATATTAAATTTTGCACAATGATCAAATCAGTTTACGACCATAGACCATTAGATCTATGAAAAATTAACCAAGTATATAAAAATCTGATTTAAAAGTATTGTACTGATTCAAGTGACGCATTAAATAAAATAAAAATACTTGCAAATCTACGAATTTTTATCTATCCATGAACTTCAATCTTATTTTATCAACAAAAAACATTTTTTTTGTTTAAATTGCTTATACAGCGTTCCCACAAAGTATGCCTTTTTAATTTAAACAGATTATGACCATTTTTAAATAATGTAACTAATAAAAGCAGCTTGTTGGTCTTGTGGTTTGGACTCTCGCTCGTGTTCCAAAGGTCGCGGGTGCGAAGCTCGCTCCAGAGCAGCAAGTTTATCCTATTTTCTTAGCAAAAACGTTAAGCTTAGTTTTAAAATAGTGGGAATATTGATGTGACACGTATTGCATGTTTGCATCTCTAATTTATTTAAAAAAAATGTGTTTATGACTTCCAAACCCATTTATTTAGTCACAAGTTGTTGTTGTTGTTGTTGTAGCCGGGCCTCGTGATCGAGGATCCCTTCGCCATTCTGACTTAGTTGTTGCTACGCCTCTCATTGTGTATGGCAAATATCCCCAATCGACAGGCGCACTCTCTCCCGCATACTTCACATAGGAAGCCGTCAGGTTGCGTTGGTCCTGATGCATGGTTGCTGTTTGCTGCTCATTTTTTACTCGTCTGGCCGTTGCAACACTGGAAATCAGCCTGAGAGCAAACTTTCCAGCTCACACGATCTTGTGCCAGCTGCTCGGAGATAGTCTTTATACCTTTTCTTCTCTCCTCCGGCATTTTGCCTGTCACCATCTCCCCATATAGGACCTGCTTCGGAAGTCTGTGATCGCCCATGCGTCACACATGTCCCGTGCATCTGAATCTCGCTTCCACGATCATGTCCTCAATTGGCTGACATTTAGAGCGACGCAGAACAGTAACGTTAGATATATAGTCACAGGCTATATGTTACTCTCTCCAAAGATATGGAGTCATTTGAAAAGAAAATTATTCTTTATAAAAAGTAATCAATATATATTAATATATATATATATTATATATATAAATGTTAGTTATAACTACTTTGGGGGTAACCCGCGTCAAATTCTGGTCGTCAGGACAGTCTTTTGCCGACGTTCCGAAGCAGATACTCACTGTTCATCTTCAGGGCGCCTTGTCGATGAGCTGATTCTCAAAAAAGCGTACAACCGTTTGGGTCGGAGCTCAACCGTCAAGGAAAGTTTGAAAATTCTGCGTCAGGGGTTTGTTGGGGTGGGTTTCTCCAGCGACGCACGTTAAGAGTTTGCTCCTTCTTTTCTAGTAATCCGTAAGCGTAATCGAGAAAGACCAAGCACATATTATACCCGTAAAACCCGTGAGGGACAGGCAGAGAGAGAGAAGAGAGATAGAGAGAGAGATGAGAGATAGAGAGAGAGGGGAGACGAGAGACTAGTATATAATATATAGATGAGAGGATAGTGATAGAAGAGAGAGTAGAGAGATAAATAGGATAGATAATATTTGGTAGATAGATATATCATATTGATAACATATTTTTCATTTATTTAGGAACGAGTCCCGTAAATATACATACGAAAATAATAAATGAAAAAAAAAGAGAAACAAACACAAATACAAATAATTTACAAACTGAAAAATTAATGCGGAAACCTGGATTCGAACCCAGAGGTCCGTGGTTCTATTTATTTTATTTATTTATTTCGTATTAAATATATGATATATATATATATATATATATATATATATATATCCTATATATATAAAGAAACCCATGTCTCCCTACCCGCCAAATTTTCTCCATAACCAGCCACAACCACCTACCGTGGTTATGGTGGTGGATAGCCCTTATTTTCACATCGAAAATATGCATCGAGTTTGGTGGGGGTGGTTGTTTGAGGGTGGGAGTGGGTGACGAAAATGTGATTTCTAGCACATTTTTTTGTTATGGAAAGGCCGCAAATGCTTCAGATTGTTTCAAAATAGGCGCGTTGACTGTATCGATGAGTCTAGAAGGTTCCGGAAAAACCTGTTCTAGAAAGTTCTGGAAGGAGAAGGTTCTAGAAAATTCCCGAAAGTTTTATAAGGTGGCGTGGCTGTGTCTGTGTGTCTAGAAGGTTCCTGTACATTCGAATTTCTTGAAAGTTTTAAAAGGAGAATGTTCTCGAAGGTTCGCGAAAGTTCTATGACGATACAAATAGTGTTCTAAAAGTCTACGCGTGCAAAGCCGCGCGGGCACAGCTAGTATTAATGACTAAATATAACAATTCACGGTAAGTACCTACCCAGGTTATACATTAGTTATTCTCAGTTCAAGAAAACGTGGAAGTCTTAGGAAAAAAACTCGCGGATTTAACTCGGCATTGTAAAATAAAATGTCAGCCTCGTTGTTATTAATGATTCAATTTACAATTCCTTTTCTTTCATGCGTACGCGTTCATTATTCGAAAAGTTTGGTATTGTTCTCACTGATTGATTAATCAATTTCAATTCGTAGTGCGGCCAAAGAGTTCTGCAAAATTCTAAAGAGGACCGAAGTCCCCAGTGTAAAGGGCTACGTTGGTTTTGATAGAATGCGAAGAGGAACCGCATTAAACATCCAGGCTCCTTTCGGTGTTCGATGAATGAAATCAAATGCATAATACGTAAGGTAATATTGAAACAAATGCCACATGTGTACCTGTAAAGATGCACACTGAATTTATTCAAGAAGGTTACCAAAGTTAATTAAATATTTTAATATAGATCTACCGCTATAACTAGGCGTGCGAGGGAGGGCGTCACTGTCTCGTAACAGAAGTTGTCAGGGTGTAAATTTATTACACAATACATAATGTACAGAATGTCCGGTGACCGGTGTCGTATTAAATACAGAAATTTGGTCGGGCAGCACTAAAGAAACCATGCAGTAATGGCGGCCGCTCTATCTGTCTGTCAGACGGTAATATCGGTCCAATATTCGCTTTTTCAGCTTCGCAAAACTTTAATACTTGATTGGCAATTGTTCTTGCACCATCCCGGACTGTTTAGGATGTTTTGGACATAATAATTCAGTGTATATTGGTAATAAAGATGACACAGCTCGCGCTCAAAGACGAGAATGAACTGAATGACAGGGCGAGGGGTTACCGTCGGGTGCGGGCGGGGCAAGTTTTAGTTCCAATCTTGCCGCGCGCCAAGTTACGTTAGGCAAGCAATAGTACCTAGTATTCTGTTTCATTGAAAATAAAATGAAATAAGCGGAACTTGCATCTAGAAAGTTATTAACCGAAAGAAATCACTAATTTGCGCATTTTTGATGTGTAACATCTTTCCTCTCGCTTTCCTGCGATATGTGGCAGTGATTTTGTAAAAAGAGACGGAAATGCATAGCAGGAAATAAGACGCCGGGGAAGCGCGCGCAATGTCAGTTGACCAATGAGCGCACGCGATGGAAAAAAATCATCGTTTATAAATAAATCATCACAGCGAAGACGCACACTTTCAACAGCCAACGCTTCTGATTTTGTATATATGCTTCGCGTCTGGTGTCAAGTATGTGGATGTTGCAACTTTGATATATTTTGACTTATATTTTCGAAACTTAATATCGAACTTAATGAATACTTTTTTTACATTCCTGTAAATAATAAGTACCCTTAAAGATTTACATTCTCAAATTTAAGTGATTATTTTTAAATATTTATTCAAAGTTTTCATACAATATGTATAGCGGCAAACTACCACCATCTATGAAAATAAATAAAAACATATAATTGTGATGTTCTTAGTCTCTTCTTCTCCGTGCCGGGTTCTTCCAATAAAAGATTGTGTGGTTAACTCGTAATTTATTGGTGGCAACAATATGGTTTACAGAGATGACAATGACAATAGCGATCTGTCTCGATCAATGGAAAAAGCCCTCGCTCGACGGGCGCGCGACCTTATAAAATATTCTCTCTCTCTTTCACGCTCTGTCTCTTACATGCCTCGCGACTTACGTCCCTCCGATCTATTGCATTGACCAAGCATATTTCTGAATAAAAATGCATATGTAGATATACGTTACCTACCTAGTGCGGCAAAATTCAATAATAAATAAATGCACATACACTTTATTTACTTGTATTTACTAATTATGTAGGTACTAGCTGTGCCCGCGCGGCTTCGCACGCGTAGATTTTTAATACACTGATTGGATCGTCATAAAACTTTCACGAACTTTCTAGAACATTCTCCTTCCAGAACTTTCGAGAAATTTATTGAATATACAGGAACCTTCTAGACACACCGACACATTCCGCCACTCAGTTTAGAACCATATAGAACTTTCGGGAATTTTCTTGAACCTTCTCCTTCCAGAACTTTCTAGAGCAGGTTTTTCCGGAACCTTCTAGACTCACCGACATAGTCGGCGCGCCTATTTTGAAACAATCTGAACTATTTGCGGCCTTCCTATAACAGAACAATGTGCTAGAAAGTACATTTTCGTCACCTACTCTCCCCCACGCACAGCCACCCCCACCAAACTCGCATATTTTCGATGGGGTCTATCCACCACCAAAAACACCGGTGGGTGGTTTTGGCTGGTTGTGGAGAAAACTTGGCGGATAGGGAAACACGGGTTTCTTTATATACATATATATTGATTAGCTTTTTTAAATTTTGATGTTAATTTATGTCGCTGCTCAATTGATATATTTAATAGTGAGATGTCAAATGTTACACATCATACGCGACTACTGTAAGGCTTGCTCGTTTTTTTCTTTCTTCCGCCATGCCACTTTTGACATATAATGGCCTCATATGAATGAGACGCGACTTATAATGCATATTCGTAAGCTTTGATCAGGATGTCTCTAGACAATGATGAAGCTATCTATATGGGAAACGTGCACGGAAGTCTTTATAGGGTGATCCGGGGCTTATCACCTGTATGAGCTGCCTTAATTGATCACTTTACAAAATGTAACGTTCACCAAATCCACCGTAAGGACATGCACACAATATCAAATTATTGAAAGTTGTTTTTTTTTTTTTTTTTAAATAGAGATGCGAACACGGAATTCATGTCACATCAATATTCTTAATATTTTCAAATTAAGCTAAACGCTTGTGCTGTGAAAATAGGACTAACTTGCTTGTCTGGAGTGAGATTCGAACCTGCGGCCTTTGGATCACGAGGCGAGAGTCCTAACCATAAGACCAACAAGCTACTCTTTATTTCTTGTTTATATGTTATAAATCAGTTTCTTCCACATATTTGAATGGCGACATCTACGGTCCTTCCCAACATATAGATTTACACAATACATAGATTTTGCAGCATGTGTTGTTACCTGTATATTTTTTTGTAATTGAAATACTAAGCAATATTCTTTTTAATGTATTTATGATATTCATGCGAATTATTTCAATTATCCCTCTGTGGACAAAATCCAGCAATTGTGTTCTCAAAAACTATTGTTACATAATATTCGAGTACAGAATGCAGATATTAGGAATGAATGTAAAGTTGATCTTAGAATAATAAATAGAATTAAAAAAGGGTCGCTCAGATGGTTTGGGCATGTTGAGCGAATGAATGAGGAAAGAATGGTAAGAAAGATATATAATGCAAGTGTTGATGGCGCCAGAAAGAGAGGGCGACCGCAGAAGACGTGGCATGACCAGATCAACCAGATACTGGAAGATGGTCCCGTTAGAAGCCTTAACCTTAAGCCTTATATGAGTGTGAACGAGGCGAGAGTTGTATGTCAGGACAGAAGAGTGTTGCGCTCTATCCACTCTGCCTACCCCCACGGGAAACGGCGTGATGGTAAGTAAGTAAGTAATTAAATATTCGAGTTGACAATTGCTATAGTCACTCAAATCATCTCCTGTACCGTTTTAATCTACCGTTTAGATTTGATGAAATCTAGCATCACCGCCCCCTTAAATTAGATCATTTTTCCTGCAGGTGTCTGCTGTTCAGTGGCTGCTGTCAAATCAGGTTATGGTCCATACGCCCCGCTGGTAGAGCAGATGTAATTGAAATTCTCGAGAGTCTCGGTGCACTGCGACTAATCAGATGCAGTATGCAGAACACAGCATTGTGCGTAATTTGCATTTTAATAAAATGTTCCGCCATGCACACTGATATGTTAATCTTGCTCTCGTGTGCCATTTACAATATTACGCGATTATTATTCCGTGAATATTTTATCACGTGAATATTACAATGACCTATTTACAGATGAAACGCATTCATCAGTGCTGATATTCCAAAGGATTTGTTAAAGGGTTTTTAGCAGATGTGATAAGAAAATGATGCCTGAGTGTTTCATTCATGTGGCGGTTCGCGCTTAGAGAGTATGGCGGTAAATAAGCCCCAAGAAATGTGATTTGTTTGGCTAATTAATTAATTACTTATATACCTACCATCACGCCGTTTCTCCGTGGGGGTAGGCAGAGAGGATAGAGCGCCATACTCTTCTGTCCTGACATACAACTTTCACTTCGTTTATATTCATACATCTTCGCACGCAAGCTCGACGGTTGTTCAGGCTTCTAACAGGACCATCTTCCAGTATCTGGTTAATCTGGTCATGCCACGTCTTCCGCGGTCGCCGTCTCTTTCTGGCGCCGTCAACACTTGCATCATATATCTTTCTTACCATTCTTTCCTCATTCATTAGCTCAACATGCCCAAACCACCTGAGCGACCCTATTTTTATTCTATGTATTATGCTACAATCAGCTTTACATTCATTTCTAATATCTTCATTCTTTATTCTATCATACAAGGATTTACCACACATACGTCTAAGGGACCTCATCTCCACTGCATTCAATCTACTTTCGTTCCTCTTCTGCCAGCTCCAGGCTTCACTTCCATACATTAGTGTCGGTACCAGAACTCCATTATGTACCGCTAGTTTTGCCTCGGTAGACATATTTCTATTAGAAATTATTGCATTCAAAGCACCGTTCACCCTATTCCCGGCAGTCACTCTCCTCTCTATATCTTTCTCAACATTCCCTCTTCTTCTTCTATCTTAATTAATTAATTTCTGTAATTAGGTACAAAAGGTAGTTTTCCTCCAAAATATTTCGTTCTTAAGTAATATTAAAAATAATATCTGACAATTATATCGTTTTTGCAAAAACATCGACATTAACATACACACCTAAAATCGTAATCCAATAAACAATTCTAATTTGAATTCAATAACCAATCATACGTCAGTTTTTTTTCGAATTGCGCATCTTTATGATTGGTACTCGATCCAAAATGATTGACAAAACATTATTTATATTACTGGAACACTAATTTCAAATGAATCAATTTTTGACAGTTTAATGGATGCGCGCGCATTTCGTGGTCTCGCATTTCCGTTACACGCATTTCCGCTATAAAGCACAAGCTCCGCGTGCGCAACTTCCGTTACAATAGAAATTTTACCCTAAATGCGCCAAGAGAGCACTTGTGCAAAAACTCCGACAAATAAAATTAATATTATGTTATATATCGACGGCTCCTGCGTATAACATCGTAACCCACAAATCGACAATTTTGAGTTTTTTGTGTATTTCATATGTATTTAATTATATCTTTAATTCCAAGAAATAAAAAAATTATAATATTTTTTTTATTTTTTTAATTTTTATTTTTTTTAATTTTTTTTTTTTTAATATTAAAACTACATTTTAATCATAATACATTTGTCTATTACAATCTACATAGATACAATTTATTTTATTGCCTTGCCTCTCCAAATATACTTTATTTATTGCAAAATATTTTTTTTTCTTTCTTGGATTTAAAGATATACCTAATTAAACAAAAAACTCAAAATCAAATTGTGGGTTACGATACTATACGTAGGAGCAGTCGATATGTTTATTATTATTTATAATATTTCACAAATAATTTAGCAAATGCTGTACATAATGAAAATGTCTTCTAAATTGATGCTGTTTTTATATTATGTATGATGCGAACGCAGCTTTGCGATGAGATGAAAAGGAAGAAGGATGGAATTACTCACCGGATTCCGATAACTCTCCCAGTCTCCCGTCGCTTCCTGGTTCTTGGGGACTGAACTTATTATTGTTTCCTCGCTCCAAGCACATGCACTAATCATAGAAACTATTTCACTCTAGAGTTCCGAAAACTTTTATAAGCGGCGACAAAAGTTACACAACCTGTGACTCGTTTTGCCCAATGACGAGAAAGGAGAACTGCTTTGCCGATGGTCTCCTGGTGACGGGGAGGGGAGCAAACAAAGGTGGGACAACACAGAGGAACATAGATTGTTCAAAGTATTATTTGGTACCCAACAATGTACCTACTTGTTTATTTATTGAATGAAGTTGTGTTTTCCTTTATTATTTTATGTGAATAAGAACTCGCCAATATATATTTTAATTATTGAAAAATTAGAATGAAAAAATGTTTGGAACACACATGATACTTGTAACTTTATATTTTGTTTTGAAAAAATAAAGGTCCAAATAGTATAAAAGGTAAGATTCTCGGAAAAACGGCAGCATTTTTAGCATTTTTTAAAATCAGTTAATCAGAGAGCATTTTTAAGCATTTTTAGATCAAATTATCCAGATAATACGTAGCTTCGTGCCAGTTTTTCAACTTTATTCCTTTTGTTTGCTATTTTGAAGAATTTTCCTTTTGGCCGTACTCAATTTAAAATTACATTTTCGTGTTTTAATGAACCTCATTTCGAACGATAAACGAGTCAATCTATTCAATTCGTCTGCAAAGGTGAAGTTAAAATCGTTGTGGTTTTATTTCAATTTGTCGGCGGTTCCAGCCAGTATCTGGGAAGAGATTTGAATGTCGCGTAGACATTGATTTGTCTTTTTCTCGGGGTTGGAACGAACAGTATCTTAATGTCTTCAAATTATTCACTTTAGCGCTATCGGTATAACGATATACACTTGGATTGTAAAGTATCAAGGAGAGCGATTAAAGGATCTTCATTTTTAATTCAAAGATAGACCGATTTTATCCAAATTTGGCGGGCATATTCACTATTATATACAACATGATGAAAGACTGGGATAAATGCACAATGTGGCGTTGGAAGCTGTATGAATTATTAACAAATTTTTCGGTATAATTGAGTGTCCTGATTCCAAAAATGTCATAAAATAATCCGGCACTCTTATATTAAACGATTAATTCCAATTTAAAAATTGTAATGATTTCCTTAGTAAGTTTGACAGATCAACCGTTTTATCTATACGATATGCGAACTATATAACTGATATTTTATTCAAAGATAAAAGTAGAACTACAAGGCAATAAAACATTATGCTGCACTACACACACGGTTTTAATTGAAGTTCTAGTAATTAATTCAAGTAATTCTATTAAACAAGGTTTTCTCGAAATATTTAATAAATTATGCACTCAACTATAAAATAAAAGTAACGTAACACAACGTGACCTAAAAATAAATTATCAATAAATTTAAACAATCAAACTTAACCTAAACCTATAAATAAATTTGTAATAAAAATAAACAACCAGAATGGTCCACTTTATATTTATTTATTTATGATTCATATCTTATCCACAGACACGTGTAAAAATTCAAAGCAAAAGGCTGATTTGTCAAACTTACTAAGAAAATAATTGCGATTTTTAAATTGGAATTATTCGTTTAATATAAGAGTGCCGGATTAATATTACATTTTTGGAATCAGGACACTAAATTATACCGGAAAATGTGTTTTCACAATGTCAACGCCACATTGTGCATTAAGCCATGTCATTGTATTCACTAGGGGACAAATCGCGAAACATTCTGCGTGGCATGTCGCATCAACATCTACGCTCGTGTTTCAGGGACAATGGCGCGGTCATTTGACGTGTACACACCGGGACTCACATATCACTTGTCGCGAAAATGTCGCCCGATGAGGTTATGATGACAGATGTGTATCTATTTACACTTACCGCCTGTTAAGGTTATGATGACAGCTGCGTATCTATTAATTTTAACGAGTTTATCGAAACGTAAGAGGAGAAAAAGGTGGTGGGTGCGAAATTATTTACTGCAAAGAGAAAGAAGGATGGATATTCTATACGATCTTCGAATGTCTGATGGCTCTTTTGTCAATTTCATTCGAATAACAACAACTGATTTTGACAATTTATTACTAATAATCGGGCCTTCCATAGCCAAGCCAGACAATATTAAGAAACGCTGTTGGCCCTCTCATCATTTAATTTTTATATTCACGGTTTGAAGTGTCCCACAAAATTGTACGACTTTGGTAGAGCGCGATTAGTTGGAGAACAATTTCCTTTCCCCACGTTAATGTCATTGACGGATATGGCGCATGCGCATTCACTTGTAAATATACCACGTGGTACTGACGCGCGGCGTAATGTCGCAGTGAGCTCGCTCGGGTACCGTGCGCATGGCAACGTTGCCACGACGAGTTGTTGTTGAGGGACAATTTGTCCCTTAGTGAATACATGGCTTTACACCCGAATGACTATACAAATGAAATAAAATCTTGAATTACTGCAAAACTGAGAATATTTTCTATTCAAAATTGAATGAAGAAGACCTCCCCTAAGTTTTTGCTTCTAGCTACGAGACACCCTGAATATGAGCATACTCGGGCGGATTAGCTTTTTTGCAGTATTTAAGCAGCCGCCGCCGGTTCCTGCATCATTTATCATCTCCGACACAATTCGGCAATTTAATTAACCGTTTAAACTCATAATCCCTCTTTTGTTTGTGTTCCGAGCAGACCTGGTGGGCCTGGGGGGTGAGGGGAGGGGAGGGGAGGGGCGATCATGCCCGGGGCATTTAGGTTTAGGATTTACGATTCGCCCAATCTCCGACGTTTCTCGGGGAGCAAAGTTGGAATTAATTGAAAGTGTAAGGTTTTCTTCTTACGCCGGATTGGACAGACGAAATTCTCCTAATGAGGTGTATTTTTTAATTTCACTTTTCGCCGCATCTTTCTTTTACGAGACGAGAAATCGTTATTACGGTCATGGTATCATGGCTGTGGGACACAAATGAAATTAATTATCGATTTGTTAATAAAATTGATTCGCTGGAAACTAATTTAAGTCGAGCACTGTTCTTTAATTCTGCTCGTATCTTCAAATTCTGATTCACGTCATTTGCATCGTTCTAATTACTATGGAACACTTCTCACACGTCGGTAGGTACTTTACCGCTGGTCAGAATCGCTTGAGCACATTAAATCAACGTTTTATCTATGTATTCGCCGAAACTTTTCCTGTCAGATATGTCAAGATAGAAGAGTGTGGCATTTATCTTATCATCCTACCCGTGTGGAGAAACGTAGTGATGTTTAGTTAATAATAAATAATAATAAAAATGGATAATTTCTATAGCGCCATTTTCGTAAAAAAAATCACCTCAACGGCGCTTTACACTAATTTTGTTTAGTCCTACACTAGTTTTTAATTTAATGAAAGGATTTTACAAAAAGGTATGTTTTAGGTCTTTTTTAAACATTGCTTCTGATGCACTGTTCCGTATTACGGAGGGAAGAGAGTTCCACGCCTTTGGGCCTGCCACCGTAAATGCTCGTTCACTAAACTTAGTATTCTGGTAGTGGATTGTCGATTTTACAACCCTTCCTGCAGCTGAAGTAGTGGCTGACCTCAGAGTTTGGCGTCTACTATTTCAGTCGTCTGGGATGCAGAGCTCTTGAAGATACAGAGGCGCCATATTATGTGTCGCCTTGTACATTAACCAACACAACTTAAACTCGACTCTTTGAGGAAAACGAAGCCAATGTAGTTCATGCAAAAGAGATGTTATATGCGAGAATTTTGATGCTCCATATACTATTCTTGCTGCCTCATTAAGAATGGACTGTAGTCTATCCAGCTGGAATTTTGGAAGTCCAGCATAAATGCTATTACAGTAGTCCACACGTGACACCACAAATGCATTTATAAGTAAACGGGCAGCTTCAGGGGGAAGGTATCTCCGAATACTTTTAATCTGTCTCAGTTGATTAAAGCATGCACTGACAGTTTTACTTATTTGTGCAGTTATTAATTATTAGTTAGCTTGAATAATCGAATAATATGCGTTATTGTGTATATTGTAATATACACAATAAAGTATATTGCTCTCAAATTCCGTAAAATCAATTGTAGATTTTCTCATTAGCGACATCTGTGGGGATTTAGGGGAATGAAAATGGCTTTGTACAGGCCGCATGGAAAGGCAGTTACAACTCATATGTGAAAGGTTTCCACGCAATTTGAACAATATATACAACTTCCAAAAAATGAATAAGCATGGTATATTCTGTCATGGGTGGAAATGGCGAATGTTACATTGTGTAAAGTGATCACTTAAGCCAACCATAAGATAGGTCATAAGTCCTATGTACACCCAAATGACTTCTATACCTACTTTCCCATAAGAAATACAGTTTCATCTCTGTGAGATATCTATAATATACATTAAATGAATAATATGCAGGTTATTTTTTATTTGCTGTGAGTTCTTCTATAAATCATTTTTGTGAAGTTTGGTGAAGAAAGAAAAATTACCGTTTCTATTTTTTTTCTGCCCCGAAATTGAACATTGTCACAATCTCATGGCGACATCGCCCCCTCGCAAATATGAAACGGTTTCTGACGACCGCCCCCATCAGCGCAAATCGGCAGTGCTCACAACCAAAGTTGGTAATTTGCACACCGCGAAATAAGTTACTAACCAAAGTATGTATTCATATTTGCGCGTTAACCATTCTTACTTTGAACTGGAAACCATGATGACTGAAGGTCGTAATGTCACTTCGTGCCATCCGTCACTCATAATTTTGTTCATTTTTGCTTTTACGCAGTAATTATTAATATAAACTTGATACTAATGACAGAGGCTAAGTTGGTAGTGAAGCATACAAAATAAAATTTTAATTTCTCCTGTGTTTACATTCACTGCAAATGCATATTTCGGTGTTTTTTTTTTACGAAAATGTGAGTTTTTATTATTCATTTATATCACTGTAATCTTTTTAAAGCAATAACTTAGATAAAACCTTTGTTATTATGTAGAAGTAATAAACTGGACATTATTTATAATAATTAATAAAATATAAGCATTAATCGATAGGCCGTGGCCAAAAAATCGTTTTTAGTGTCCTAGGCAGCGCTAATTTTTATGAATATTTATATGTACGCATATGTTTTTTTATACGTATAAAGTATACTTCATTATCTAATACTTTTACTCAGGAAATCAAGAAATATTCAATACGCCGCTGGCAATGGAATTCTGTTTTATAATTACATCATTTATTGACACATTTCATTCTTTGAAATTTTTATTTTTAAATATTAATTAAAGTGTTTTATTAAAAAAAACTAACTTTTATTAAGTAAGTAAAGCCTTAAAATACGAGAATAAATAGAATATACTGTTTAAAATCATCTCATTATAACTTTATTAATATTGAACATACATATATAGAACAGACAGACAGACAGACATTGGGTTTTATAGGTATAGATTTCGTCTGTTCTTGTTAATATTTGGATTTTTTATAACAGTTTTCTGAGTTGGGTTGAGTGCACTCGTCGTCACTCCTCCCCATGTTATTATGCCATTTTCTATGATTGATTGAAGTTTCTAATCGAAGGAAGTTTCTAATTCATTGAATTATGTTCGGCTGAGTAGATATCCGCTTTTCATTTTATTATTTTTATTTTAGCGAAAGCGATTTTTTGCTGATCTGAACTCGTTTGTTATGAATATTTCATGTTTGTGCCATGTTCACGATACCGGTTCGCCAGTGTCCCATTGATCTTATTTTGCGTCTATTTCTGTACACTATACAATATTTACTACTGTTCGTAATATTTACGACGTGAATAAAACATGAAAACCTTTATAAATGAAGGATCAGTTGACTATTAAACAAGAAATCTAAAGGGGTATTTAAACACATACCCTAGAATGCCACGAAAACAAAATATTAAATCAGTGCGACGATTACGCGCCGATAATCACACGCCAACAGAAGAGCGCAGAACAAAACTACAAAATTTGGAATAATTAAAATTATAACTTTTTTTAAACCTAACCTGTAATCCAATAATAATGCCCTTATATTCGTTACATTCACAGAGAGTTACATTCTAAACTGAAATATCCCGCAGCTCATGAACCTCGATAATCAAGGTTGTTGTAGTTCTGACCGCAAGACACACGGTGATATTTTAAATGTTCAAATTGCCAACTGAGAATGCGGTTAACCACAACAATAGCACGCAGATACAAGTTATCAACGGATGATTTAACGCTAGCCGTTCGTTTAAAATATTAATTAGCTATCAATGCGTCTAAGGCGGCGGAGTTTGTGGAACGAACCGACTCCTTGAACTAATTGGCAGCGTTTTGCACAAGCGATGTGTTCATCCTCACAAAGATCTCTCGCGAAGTACTCAACCTGTCAAATGCATTTTGCAATATGGAATAATAATGTGCATCATATAAATGTAATTTAATATCAATGTATATAATTCAGAGAAAAATTATTAAAATCATATTGAAAAAATTTTCGACTGTTTGAAATTCTACTATTAACCTTCATTCTTAATTCTTCACTAACCTTTTTGAAGACTTTGAAATTCCAACAGTTGATGTACTTTATAAAATAACATCGCTTTACCTCATGTATAAAGATTATTTTAAACACAAAATCTATTCCCCAAATAGCATTCAAAAATAAAAATAGTATATCTTACCATTATTGAAAAAAAGAACAACGGCTCAGCTACACTATAATAATAAAATAATTAAATGGTATAAGGAATTGGATTCTGATAAAAATAATTCATGCTGTCTTGCAGTGGAGATTAATTATAATAAATGTGCTCAAAATGATAGATTGACATTTGTATCGTATAAAATGTACCAATCCAAAGCAACAGAGAAACACTTTTTGGGGGGTAATATATTGCTAAGATAATGGTGTGAAATAATATTGTTTTGATTAAATTACCTTAAAATAAAATTTCAAATCACGCTTCACAGTCTGTTAATATTTCTTCCTGACGATCTTTGTGTTGTTATATTATCATAACAATCGTGACAATTAACACCAATCTTTCCACTATAGCCTTGCACGTGGTGATAAGAGGAAGGAAAGTTCATTTAATGTAGTGGATGACATCACTTATACGTGACAAATTTAATAAAATGAGATAATGGAAACCGAAAATTAAATAGCTTAATTGATAATACTAAAGAAGGTCGCTTAGATGGTTGAATTTAGTAGAACGAATGAACGAAGAGAAAATAGTAAGAAAAATATATAATATATATATTTATTAAAATCCTAATTACTTGATTTAATACTAATCACTTTATTGGATGCAATATCTACAGATTTCAAGAATTATGTTCTCTTCTTCAGGATAATTTGTATAAAACAGGATAATCAGTTATACAAGTATTCAGGGTATTCAACTTATCGTGAAAAAGAGAACAATTTTAATCGAAGCATGTAGATCAGAAGCATGTAGATAGACTATATAAAATAAAGTGGTGTTAACAAAACAATTTTGATTTTATTTAATTAATTATATCACCAGGCGCCTTATCAATGCTGTGGGTCCCCGACACAAATAGGAAAAGAGAAAGAAGATAATATGAGATGAAAATTATGTCACCATAAAGCGAAATTCTTTTTTCAGAAGGACTATTCTTCAAAAATTAAAATTGTGTGATGAAAATTATTGTTCATAGTATCTACCAAGAATACACGTCTTCTGAATGAATGAAAGAGAATGATTGGCAATAGATGTATCTGAACATTGTTTGTTTGGCAACTTATTATTACTAGGAAGGATATCGTATTGATTCCAAATATCTCCATGTTCTCTTAATCACGGCAATATTCCTAAAATAAATTTATTATCCTCTTTTGTGTATCCGTTTGCCGCTTTTATTTCCATAAACACAAGAAGAGGGAAAATAATACTGACATTGGTGTATTTTTTTTATCTTTTGTAGCGTAAAAAATTTCGCTTTTATTAATACCAAGGCAACGGTCGAGCATTTAATTGTGCCGGTATATTTTACTGGTGATCATTAAATTGGATGGAATATAATTTCTATATGGTTAATATGAATATGTTTTCTCTACTTATATACTTTATTACTCGAGTTTTGAGAGTGACAGATCCTCTCAACGACAGGTACTAATAATTAATTAGATGCAGACAAAAGGAGCCAGAGTCACTGGTGTAAGGTGGAAGGATGGTGGTAACGGAAATATTGAGAGGAGAGGAGAAAAGTTTAAAAAAATATAGTTATTTTATATCCATTTTAATGATTGTCTTATGTATTATTGTCATGTTATTTAATTATTTTTAGAATGTATCTTTTGCCATACTACGAATATCGTGACAATAGATATTGTTCACCTCAATTCAGGGTCAATGTTACTAATATAATTAATAATCTTAGAACAGAATGCTCTAATCATGTGGGGGATACACTTAAAAAAATAAAAACGTCCATATACAGAGTTATTTGGAAAACATTGATAACCTCGCAGGACTATATTCCTCCCTTGATTATGAGTCGAAAATGTTCAAGCTATCATGACCTAATATCAATAGTTATGGAGATATTCGACATCAAAGTTTGCAATTTTTTTCAATATTTCTTTCAACATTTTGTAAAACGTTGGATTATCATTACAGTAACTCATATTGATTACAAAAAAATTATTTGTCTCAATACAAGTTAAATAAAATGATAAAAACCCTGAAAAAATTCCAATTGGAATGTTTTCCAATTGGAATTCGAAGGTTTTTATTTGACTTGCATTAAAGGGAATGAATTTCGATGTCGCATATCTCCTTAACTATTGATATCAGGTCATAATAGATTGAACATTTTTGATTCATAATCAAGGCAGAAATATAGTCCTGCGAGGTTATTAATGTTTTCCAAATAACACTGTATATGACGAGAGCAATAAAGGAGTTAATATTCTGCCAGTTTTGATAATAGCATTGACTATTAATACAAGAAAACTTTATTTGTATCTAGAATGGACTATTAACACAATTAACTTTATTTGCAACTGATTTGACTGAAAAGCAATTGTTGATAGAATGTTAATTGAAGATAGAAAATTTAACGAGTGTGAGGAAGAAAAAGTGATATTACCGAAAATGTACAAAGTGGGAGTATACAGGACACATGGCGAGACTTGACTTTGGGAGGAAAATGAAAACACTGGAAATTAATTTGGTTTTATTTATTATCAAAGAAAATCCTGGACATGAGTTAAATTGTAGTACCGTTTCTAATTTTACAGACGTAAAATGTCTTCCGTTTTCATTATTTTATTAAACTTTTACTAAAACGAAAGAATTTTTCTTAATCGATATAAGTTTCTGTACTGATTCTTCAGCGTTTTGTAAAAAATAAGTTAGAAATATTGATAAAAAAATGCAAATTTCAATGTCGCATATCTCCTTAACTACTTAAATTAGGTAATGGTTGCTTGAACATGACTCATAATCAAGACAGGAATCCACCTTTAAAGTATTGTGGACTTGTTCTGTTACACTCTGTATATATTAAACATATAAAATAAAAATTCTGCATAATACTGTATCATTATCAGCTGCGAAATCCAAGTATATGTACTATTTCATGAGAAGTATAAAAGATGTATCTAGCATAGTCCCACAAAACTTTGATAACGCGTGGATGTTCTTACGATGGAATTGGTGAAAGTTGCATTGTGTAAGGTGATATTTAAGCCAGGTCAAACGGGTCGTAAGCTTTGTGCCATCCTATAAAAGACTTCCATACACTTTTATACAGGGTTATTTGTAAAACATTAATAACCTCGCAGGACTATATTCATGGCTTGATTATGAGTCGAAAATGTTCAAGCTATTATGACCTAATATCAATAGTTAAGGAGATATGCGACATCAAAGTTTGCATTTTTTTTTCAATATTTCTGACTTATTTTTTGTAAAACGTTGGACTATCATTACAGTAACTTATATCGAATATGAAAAATTCATTCTCTTTAATACAAGTCAAATAAAAATAAAAAAACCTTGGAATTTCAATTGGAAAACATTCCAATTGGAATTTTTTCAGGATTTTTATCATTTTATTTAACTTGTATTGAAACGAATGAATTTTTCGTAATTGATATGAGCTATTGTAATGATAGTCCAACGTTTTACAAAAAATAAGTGATAAATATTGAAAAAAAAAATGCAAACTTTGATGTCGCATATCTCCTAAACTATTGATAAATATGGTCATAATAGCTTGAAGATTTTCGACTCACAATCAAAACAGAAATATAGCCCTGCGAGGTTATTAATGTTTTACAAATAACCCTGTATATATATATCTCTGTGGGACTTCTATAATTTATCTAAAAAAACGGTAAGCATATTTTGGAAAGGTGTGTGTGCGATATAAGCATTAAGGGATGAATTATTGTGATAGAATTCAGTACATTACTAAATATTATATTTCTTTATTCATTTTGGTGTTGGCTCTAGCAACTAGTGCAATGAATTCCTTTCACCGGATCATAAGCCTTTTTAATAAACTCTCGCATCTCTTAAAACAAATTAAAAAAATAATCTTTTTTAGACGTTTAAATTTTTAATACGAAATTACACGCTCCAGCGGAGTTATCGGACACAACTCAATAAAATTCCAGAACGGAGGTGAGGGAAAGGCGAAAAAGGTTGCGCTCCGAGCTCCGCGCCATCAAATATTCAGGCGCAACCCTTCGGAGATTGCGTTCTGGGGTACCCCGCTACCCCGGGTCGTCCGGCCCGGGGAGCGGGGTGGCGGGGTACCCCAGACCCGGCGTGGGCGACCCTCGCGGGGGCGTGCGCGACCGTCATGTGCGTTACGTAAAGTGTACACTTTGTAGCGAAACTGCTTCGCCATATTTCAGATGGATCCCACTTCAAGTACTTGGGACGGCGTGTGGGCGTGGCTAAGGCTCGAAAATCGTGTACGAGGCGAGGCAGTGTACAGTTTTGCCTCGATCTCTGACATATCCTTTTTCTGAATTGCTGTTATAACTTTAAACAACTATCGATACTACGTAAATTCTGTAATTTTTTGCTGTTTTAGTCTTTGGATTTTTTTGTATATACCAGCTGTGCCCGCGCGGCTTCGCACGCGTAGATGTTTAGTACACTGTTTGGATCGTCATAGAACTTTCGCGAGCCTTCTAGAAAATTCTCCTTCCAGAACTTTTAAGAAATTTTTCGAATGTACAGGAACCTTCTAGACACACCGACACATTTCGCCACTCAGTTTAGAACCTTATAGAACTTTCGGGAATTTCCTAGAACCTTCTCCTTTCAGAACTTTCTAGAACAGGTTTTTTCGGAACCTTCTGGACTCACTGACACAGTCGGCGCGCCTATTTTGAAACAATCTGAAGCATTTGCGGCCTTCCCATAACAGAACAATGTGCTAGAAAGCACATTTTCGATGTGACACCAAGGGCTATCCACCACTATAAACATCGGTGGGTGGTTGTAGTTTCTTTACATATATATATATATATAAAGAATATATATATATATATTATTAAACATATTTTTTTTCATTTATTTAAGGAAACGAGTCCCGTAATATTTAATACGAAATAAATAAATGAAATAAAGAGAAATACACAAATATCAAATAATAAAACTGAAAAATGAAATGCTGGAACCTGGATTCGAACCACGGACCTCTGTGTTTCGCGCACAGCGTGTTACCAATTTCACTATCCCAGCGACTTAACAAGTCGTCGATATTTGATAGTTACATGTTTCTCTTTGAATTATTAATTCACTTATTTATATTATTCCATTTTTATTCGGGAAGTAATCGACTGATTGCGAGAATATCAAACGAAGCTTTGGAGTCTTCTCGCTAGTCGATTTCCGAACAATGGAAGTATTCTTTGCTAAACTGAAAATAAAGTATATATATTATTAAACATATTTTTTTTCATTTATTTAAGGAAACGAGTCCCGTAATATTTAATACGAAATAAATAAATGAAATAAAGAGAAATACATAAGTATCAAATAATAAACAACCGTGCAACCCAGCGTTGCAAAGCAGAGTTGGGCCGCATGGCTGCCATTGAAAATTTTACCCTCATTGTCCCGTCAGTTAACCTCTTTATTTAAAAAAAAATACATAAACCACCGAGATATTTAAGTATAGTTAGCATTAACACGATGCATAAGTATATAAAAAATACAAATTATATAATAACACAATATAAAAATATAAATTATACACATGATTATACAGGTAAGGAGCAAACTTTTGAGGGTAAAGGAAAAAGAAAACCAGTTAAACAGATAACATAAAAATAAGTAAATAGAAATATGGACTTGCGTACACGCATCACGGCCGGCACATACGATCCAATAGCAAAACAAGACAAACCAATCAAGAATACATACTACAACTGTTGAAACGCCGAAGGATCTCCCACCTAGAGACCCGCACCAGCAGAAACGCCCTGAACAGTTCCAGGTTTCTAGCGCAGTTTAACAGATCGGAGTTCAAAATAGAGACAGTATACCCAGAAAAGTAGGTTATCTCCGGCCTATCGGCGAGTTATTAGCCTACTCTTGCGTTGACGCTAGGGTTGTCACTTTATTTTTACTCCCTTTCTTTTAACTCGTAGCGTCTGAGATTCCGATGCATAAGGTAGACACGAAACCAGAGAATTTCTGTAATTAGTATACCTAGTTTCTGCACTTAAATTGCAAGAACGCTGATTAACATCAACGTAGACTTTAAAAAACTCACGGTCTTTGTGATAATCAACACACCTTTTTAGTAAAGCACCACAAACATAAAAAAAGGCATTTTTTTTAGGAAGCGCATTTTTTTTTCTAAAGCGGCGGCTGCGAGCGCGAATGACACCGAAGGCACGGCCCTTACTGCCGCCGCCTTGTGCCCCCATATTCTATGTCAATGTGTGCGTCACAGTGCGTGCGTACATGGCGCAGAGCACGCACGCACACATTCTAATGGGTAGCGGCCAGTTTGTATGAAGACGTATTACTGTTCTTGGTATACTGTGATATAGAGCTCCGATCTGCTACCTCAAAATCATTTCCTCTCTCGCATCCCTCAACAAAACACAGCTCCAGAGAAAATGCTCCGGCGTCTGCCTCTCCCGGCTGCAGGTACACCACGGGTCCAGAGCAAGCCCTAGATCGTGGAGCTTGCTTCTGAATTCCCCATGACCCGAGATCACCTGCACCGAGAAAAGGTCAAACACCGGGGAAGGAGCTCTAATAGCTTTGTGGTTGATTGACAGCAAGGAACTTTCTGTGTATATTTTCTGGGATATGCTGCCGTATGTATGTAACCTCTCTGGCCAACGTTTCGGATCCCATTGCACGGTCCATCATCAGGGCTGATGTGATACCGTACCGAAGTCAGCGTATCTCCAAGTTTGTGTTATGTTAAGTACTGGATTGCAGTACCGTGTCGAAAGCAGGGTGTGTGTGTCTTGATGTACGGTGTTGTGTATCTACTAACGGATGTCACGAGGTTTTTAACTTAAGACCGTCAACCCTCCAGCATGGAAAAACCGGCAAGTGCACGTCTGGAGGAGCACCGCGACCACAGAGGCCTGACAGACCAGGGCCAACCACAACTCTTGCTACTACCGCGGACCTGGTTGGCTGCAAACCTAGAAGCCTTTCAATATCTTAAACTAGCTGTTACCCTTAAAACATGCCGAAACATTGGTTCGCGTCTTTGCCAACCCCTAGTATATGTATATTTATAGGATCTTTTTGGCGGGTCGCGGATGTGCGATGGTGGCAACATTGATAGCGTTCTAGCGGCCGACGTTCTCGCCCTGCTTCCAGCCGTGTAATTAGTTTTTTTACTCCCTTTATATTAACTCGTGGCGTCTGCTTGTCTGCTTGTCTTCTTGCCTGACGAAAAAACTTTGGATCCATTTTAAACCCCTTTCCCGTGATCCAATCGAGCTGAAACTTTGCAAGCAGACTCGTGGCGACGATCAAGAAGATCTATCAAATGATTTTTTCATACAACTTATTAAGTTGTATGAAAATATTTCAACGCGTCTGATAGACGGAAACCTGATTATAGTATAATTTTGGATTATTGGAAATTTTTTATTACTCCCTTTCGTAGCTTCGCCCGACCGAAGCCCAACGCGTAGGTTAAGCGAAAAAAAAATGTTTCAACTAGTAAATGAGAAAGGGAGTATAATAAAAACTTGGTTTTTATGGGTTAATTTTTTTTAGCCGTGAATTCGAACGAAATTACGGACGCAACAAGAAGTTTGGGCGGACGGACAGATAACGAAATTATTATTTTTGATTCACGCGCTGTGCCGCTTTTGTCACAACGCTTTCACTCGCGCGTATAATATAAATTGATTTACCATTTACTTGTATTCAAGAACACATTCATATTTGTGAAGTTGTAATTTTTCAGAACAAACTTCTGTTTGTTTTTAAAAAAAATTTATAACCAAATTAATTAATCAATTAGAAAAACATACAGAAAAATACAATTCACGAAAAAATATAAGGTTACTATTGGGATTCGAACCCAGGTCACCTCTTTTCCGGGGCCGTGCTCTGACCACTAAGCTATAGCAACCCTCTATGTTTCTGTGAATATATCAACCTTATATGTAGTTCTTATTTTTATTAATTGATTAATTTTTTTTTTACTATTTACTTATTTATACTCTGGTTTTCATTCTCATTATAAGTACCACTCGCTTGCAGCAATTTCCAGGAATAAATCCTAAGTAGGAATCCCATGTGATGATGTATGGTCTCACGTCTCACTGGGTGAGGCCGGCATGCCCGGAAGGAGGCCACAGCTTCGACACTTTTACTAATGACCTTATTATACAAGAAGATTTTTTTCTAGCGACATAAGACAGGAAAAAATTCCAGCTTAGTATCAGGACAAAACTGACTGCTTTCAAATCTGTGTACAGGCCCACCCTAATACATGGCCATCAAATTTGATGATAATCCAACGTTTTGCAAAAAATAAATCAGAAATATTATTGAAAAAAATGCAAACTTTACTATTGATATTAGGTCATGGTTGCTTGAACATTTTCGACTTATAATCGAGGAATCAATCTACCTGTAAAGTATTGTCGACCAGTTCTGTACAAGACATTATGTAGATTTATACCAATATACATTGTCTCGTAGCTATAGGTCGACCACAATCAATAGACCATTACCTAGCTTTGTCCGGTAAGAAGAAAGCGGGGGAAAGTTGCCTGGCAAGCTCGTATTACAAGCCCCAATATGATATTCCAAATAAATATATTTTAGTTTAAATATGTTTTAGTTTAAAAAAGATTACTTACTGACTAGAAAAAATTATTTTGTGTTCATTTTTTGCATCGTAACAACACGCATATTTTTTGCGCACATTCTTTTGAATGCGGGGTAGCTATAGTAGTAAAGACTTCGGGGGAGTATATTTCATTTAATTTTGTATAAAAAATATTCTCTACATTTTGCGTGAAATGTCGATAGTTTGGGAAATAAGCGACATCAAAGTATGTTTTTGTTTCAGTATTTCTGACTTGATTGCCATGTGAATATAATTTAAATCTAATATTAAAAATTCATTCCCTTTGATTCGAGGCAAATAAAATAACTGAAACTTTGTACGAATTTGAAACAGATTCTTTTTACGTCTGCTTGTCTTCTTGTCTGACGAAAAAACTTTGGAACGATTTTAAACCCCTTTGCCGTGATCCAATCGAGCTGAAACTTTGCAAGCAGACTCGTGGCGACGATCTAAAAGGTCTATCAACTTTTCGATAAAAAAAATAATAATTATAGTATAATTTTGGATTTTTCAAATTTTTAGTGGTTTTTTCATACAAGTTGTATGGAGATTCTGACGCATAAGAAACCCAAAAATGAGAAAAGGAGTATTGTAAAAACTTCGTTTTTATGGGTTAATTTTTAAAGAATTTTTGACATAGATATTTGTCTAGACATGTTTCATTTTCAGTCAATCATTTATTTAATAATTACATGATGGTAAACTTAATTTACAAAGAAAGGGATTAAAATAAAAACTTGGTTTTTATGGGTTAGGTTTTTGTAAAATTTTCAGTCTTCCAAGCGAATGGGAAAGGATAAATTGAAGTTGGTGACTACGCCCCTGAATGATAATGTACACAATATGCTTTATGTTTGTTTTCTCTTTTGGTTATATTGCAAATATTATTTCTTACAAACGACTGATAATTATGCGTCTACCTTATATTTCATTTCCGATCATAGCTTAAGTTGCGCGCTTATTATTCATAATTACCGAAACAGAGAACATTCCACGTAGAAATTGTCCATAAAATATTCAGCGCACGCAGCCTGTACATATCCCCTTTCGTATCGCGTGTCCCGTGCGCCTCAAAAATTATCCCGATAAGTAAACAAAATTTTATGTAAATACTAGCTGTAAAGGAATAAGTTGAAAATAAATTTGTGGGGGGAAACAAATATTCCATTTTTTTTTGCAAAGCCTCTAATTAAAACAATGTTTCCATTTAATCAAGGCTGGGACGGATGGGACATCTAGGGAAGAAATATGGTCCATTTTCTCAGCCGGGAATATGTATGCAAAAATTGGGTCCAATCGGTGAAGCGGTGTGAACGTACAGAAAATATATCTAGGGGAGAGGATGGGTTAAAAAGTGAATACGAAATGTCGCCAATATTACCCGACTGGTCCTAAATAATAAACTTCCAAATTTTGAATTCGATCAGTCAAACGGTTTTGCATTGAAAATATATCAGGGGGTGGAGAAGGGATATAGGTAGAAGATGAAAATGTCACTCGTGTTATCCGTCGGGTCTTAAAGAACAAGTTTGCAAATTTTGAGTCCGATTGGTCGAACGGTACAGATTTGCATTGAAAATATATCAAGGGAAGGGGGGAAATGTTACTAACGTTACCCACTGGATCCTAAAGAATAAGTTTTCAAATTTTGAGTCCGATCGGTCGAAAGGTACAGAGGGGAAGCGTTAAAAGAATAGGGGGAAATGTCGCATATTTTAACCCGCCGAGTCCTTAAGAATAAGTTTCCAAATTTTGAAATCGATCGGTCGAACGGTACAGATTTGCATTGAAAATATATCAGTGGAGGGGGAGTGGTTAAAGGGGAGGGGAAAATGTCACCCGTCAGACATTGAGTTTTATAGGTAATAGACGTATAAGGAACGCTTTCAAAATTTTGGTTTGACGTACCACGTTTTATGAGTATCAACAAAATGTGTATCCAAAATAAATCGTGCATCGCTGTCAAAGAAACAATGATACAAACTACCAAACAAAGTGACACAAACTGAAAGCTTACCACAATTCAAAAAACAACCAAAGACGCATTTACTTAAACAATCACTAAGAAACTTACTAACTAACATTTCACGATCTTAGTATACACATTGCGAAAATACATAATTCTTACTGGCGCTCTCAAGCATAGTTTTAACCGTTATTTCCTTTTTTACTCCCTTTATATTAACTCGTGGGGTGTCTGTCTGGTTGACGCAAAAACTTTGGATCGACTTTTAACCCTTTTCCCGTGATCCAATCGAGCTGAAACTTTGCAAGCAGACTCGTGGCGACGATCAAAAAGATCTATCAAATTTCCGTTAAAAAAATAATAATTATAGTATAATTTTGGATTTTTAGAAATTTTTAATGGTTTTTTCATACAACTAAGTAAGACTGCGACGCGTCTGGTGACGCGGACTTGATTATAGTATAATTATGGATTTTTGGAAATTTTGCCCGACCGAAGCCCAACGCGTAGGTTAAGCGCCAAACCAGTTTCCACTAGTAAATGAGAAAGGGAGTATAATAAAAACTTGGTTTTTATGGGTAAGTTTTTTTAATATCATCTACTATGTACTTACTTACTTACCGTCACGTGGGGGTAGGCAGAGAGGATAGAGTGACACACTTTTCTGTCTGTCTGACATACAACTCTCGCCTCATCCAATGTTTGACTTTTCCCCATGGATATTTTGTCGTGGAACCGCAAATAAATATGATGTTCTATTATATTAAAGGCAATCCGTCCTTAAAGAGCGATTTGTAATTAATATGATGTATAATGTTATAATGTGTCAATAATAGATGGCAGTCATTTACTCTGAATTACTGCCATCTATTTAAAGGATAATTGTAGCAATTAGTAGAAATATGGCTGATTATTTACGACCACTCGGTCATAGATGCGATGTGCCGGAATGTCTTCATAAAACGTGTATACGCATTAACACAAAATGTGCCAGGTAAATTTTAAAAATATTGTACATTGTGCATTATACCATTGTACAATATTTTGTGCAATAGCAATTGTGCAATGCAATAGGTTAGGTTAGGTTAGGTGAGGTTAGGTTTGTTTGAGAAAAAATTTGCGTTGGTTCGGATCTCGAATTATACTGATGTATGGCATTAGACGTAAACAAGTACTGAATCGTCTACGCATTCCTAGGCAAATGTGATGAATATTGAATATGCCCTTAATTGATTTTTTTTAAGGGCGAATATCTCGGTAAAGTTAAGTGAGAGCTATTAAAAATGTTATGACATTTTAAAACATCGAAATTTTCATCTAACATTTTGAATTTTGTGACATTTTATCCTTGGACATCTTGATGTATGTTTAACCCTCGGATGCCGGAAGATGTAACAAAGTAACCCCAGTCAAATTTACGTTTTAATAAAGTATAAAGGTTTGAAAATGTTCTATAATTAAAGAGTTAAGATTACATATATCATTGAAAAATTTGACAGATACTTCGTGGTGCAACATGGTAATTTAAAATATGTTATAAACAAGAAATGATTCATATCAAAGATGTAAGAGAATCCTGAAAGCTCCTCTAAGAATCTTCCATCGCGAGACCCACACACGACTTCAGACTCTGAATACGGACAAATTCCTAACACTCTTAAGGAAATCCGCATTCGTAACCGAACGCGGACCTCCTTCCGCAAAAGATAATTGTACGCTAGTAGAGTTAAATGTAATAGGGTGTTTTTTAAGTTTTTTTAGAATTGGACAACCAATTTGACAGCTGACAACTTGTGATGACCCTGCTAAATATAGGGGTCTTCCTAACGTATTAAAGATGAATTCTGTATTAATAATTTATTTAAAATGTCGATGCTTACTCGTCGCGAGTTCAAATTTAATTTTTATCTATTATGTTCCATTGATTTGCCAACTCCTGGCCGCGGCTAACAATGTGATGAATCCAAGTGGGGTGACCCGTCAAAAATACGTCGTGGTAAATAATATTAAATAATATAAATTTCATTGCAAGGAATAAAGTCATTTGCTGTATGATGTTAGCGAAAATAGTTGTATGGCGCGGGTGGCAACGGCTGAGGTCGACAGATACGCTGTAACTATAAAAGGATCGCGGAATAAAATATTCTCTTCTATAAAATATTAAAAATAATGTATTCTATACAATATTAATGCTCTGCCAGTGCTAACTATACATTAACTGAAAATAATTATTAACTGAAAATAATTATTCTGTGAAAATTGCGCTTTTGAATGCAATATTAACTAAAAATATTAACTAACATCTTGGGTTCGCAGACGAAATCGATAATACCTAATGCCCTTTGCTTTAATAAGTATATTACCTAAATAGCCACAGCTATACCATCCTGTCCGTCAGGGACGAAACATAAAACACAGTTATACTCCTAAAAGTGCTACCTCTTACGCGACAAAAATACCTATTGCAGTCGGGCTATGAATATGAACTATTTCCGCCTCTTAATGGCGCCTGGAACCAATACTAAAAACCTCACTAGAAATAATAAATGCGACTAAATCTCGATAAATACAATATATACTATTCGTAATACGTCGTTGAATTGGCACATGAATCGTCTAATGGATGAAGGACCCCGTTGTGTATCGTAATAACTTCAAATTCTTTTATAGGAGCAGTGTGGAAACAATTGCATAATATTACGTAATAAAAACATCTAACGAACCTAATAATCTATACATTTATGTTACAATAAAATACGTTCACCAGAAGAATTCGTGTATTAGAAATAAAACATTTCCGTTTGGGGACAAACCAGTAGAATTGTTCGAACGTTGCAAAGGGAAAAATTCACACATATTAAATAACACTGAAATTAATAATTATAAACACTTTGTATTAGCAAATTCTTACCTTGAATGGTTTCGTCCTAGACGTGCATGAACCTGTTCATATTAATTCCGTGGGGAAATAATACATATATTTGCTATCTACGAAATACGACATTTTTGAAGCGAAACTTCTTTATAAATAAGTAGATAAGGTCTCGGGGATGGTTTGTTCGTAGGAATTTTATAACAGCCCGTGAGTTTATATGAAATAATAGTTTCTTTGAATGCTAAATTTTG
>JADDOH010005746.1:0-59581 GCA_016648135.1 Agrypnia vestita | reverse complement strand
ACAACCGAGGCGGGTTAATCGCTCTAGGCCACTGCTGCTTCATGATAACGCTAGACCATACACTGCACAACAGACGGCTACCAAATTAGAGGGGCTTCAATTGGAATGTCTAAGACATGAACTGTACTCTCCGGACCTTGCCCCAACAGATTACCATTTTTTTCGAAATTTGGATAACTTCTTGCAAAGGAAAAAATTCAACTCCGATGGGGCAGTCCAAACCGCCTTCAAAGATTTTATTGATTCCCGTCCGAATGGTATTTTTAGTAAAGGGATCATGAACTACCTATGAGATGGCAAAAGTGCGTAGATAGCAATGGTACATACTTTGATTAAATAAATACATTATAATAAAAAAATATCGGCTTTATGTTCCTCCCATACTAAACGTCAATTTCATATGTAAGGACCTAATATTACATCATATATATGTATACCACGCAAATACGATATTTTGTCACTAACAGTGAAAACCTATAATTGTCTTTTATGTTACCCATTCTTTGTATTTACTAAATTATTGTTAGCTGTTGGTCTTCCGAAAAAATATGAATAAATTAAAAAAATTGTTAATGTCTGAATGTTCTTACGGTGGAATCGGTGAACGTTGTACCGTGTAAAGTAATCACTGAAGCCAGGTCAGGCCAGGGCCAACCTTTAAAGATTTCCATACACGTTTCCCATTTTTTCATCAATATTAATTTAATCCCCAAGTTTTTTTTTTTTGTTTCTTAATTTCTAAGTTTATGGTTATTCTTAAGACTGGTCTGTTAAAAATATCATATGTTACCATTATACGAATGCCGGGAAATAAGTGATTTGACATATTTGAAAAAATGTATCGGGCTAAGCAGACTGTCTAACTTATAAATACTTCTTCTTCAAATATAGCAAATTTATTTTGTAGTAATATAATTATAATTGATAATAATTAACTTTGTTAAAACCGCTTATTTATTGAAAAATGTTGAATTTTTTCAATAAATAAGTGTTTTTAACAAAGTTAATTTATATCAATTATAACTTATAAATAGATTGAAATTCCATGTCCACTATGTAACAAGTGACAATGGTACCTGGAGAACTAGGTATAACCACGAGCCTTACCCACTCTATGATGATATAGATGTGATAAGGTATATGAAAATCTTGAGGCTCAGGTGGCTGGGGCACCTAGAACGAATCAGAAAAGAACGGAAGCACTCTCACCCCCTAAATAGCGCTGAACTGTAGACCAGTGCAGGGGGGAGACGAAGGAGAGAAAGACCCAAGTTGACTGTGCTGAGAGGGACCTCAACATGCTAGGCACAGTAAATATGAAGAACATGGCCGCCAGCAGGGCGGAATGGCGATGACTCCTAGGCCTGAATTAAGAGTCAATACTTTAATGATTTTAAGGTTAATTTTTTTTAAAACTTACGTCTATAAAGCTTTAGATCACTTCCAGGAAAGTATTTTTTTCTTTTCTTTTTTATAATTATTCTTTTTTCCTTTCTTTTTTAGTCATTTTTTTTTTACTTAGACCAATAAAGCCTTGGATCACTCAAGGACAGTATTTTTTTCTTTTTTTTTTGGAAATTTTAATGGTTATTTTTTTTAGTAATTTTTTTTCTTAGGAACCGACAAGTAAAAGTACCGTCATTTTTGACTGATTACAGCTAGTTGTACTATTTTATCCTGCACCGGAAAAATATTCTCTATATTATTGTATAATAGCTGTTCGTACCCGGCGTCGCACGGGTTAAGGATTAAGTTGAAAATAAATTTGTGGGGGAAACAATAGTTTGATTCGAGAGGTATAGATTTGCATCGAAAATATGTCAGCGGGAGGTGAAGGGGTATAATTTCCATCGAAAATAGGGCAGGGGGAGGGGAACGGGTATGAGAATAGGGGGGAAATGTTGCCTATGTTACTAGACGGGTATCAAAGCATAAGTATGCAAAATTTGAATCGAATCGGACAAACGGTGTGGATTTGTATGGAGAACAGACAGACAGACATTGAGTTTTATAGGTATAGATTTTTTATTTATAGGGTAAAATAAATAAATGCAGTATTTTTTCTTTTGATATTTTATTTTTTATATTGTAAGTAGCAATGTGTTCAATTACATTTAAAATTACAAAATTTAATGAATATAAAATATTTTAAACTAAACTAATGATAATACCACAGTACATTTGGTTTCATTGAAAAGAATTGCATAAAATAAACACAACACATTGTTAAATATCACACGTTAAAATTAAATAAATAACAATCATATTTTTTAAAATAATTTCATAAATTCTACCTAAATAATGATGATTGTAAGAAACATGTACTTTTGGTCCAATTTAAAATAATTACATTAAATATCTTCAAGTTTTTGTTTACTGGGATATTATGCCGTGTTTTTACGACCTTTTGGGACAACTTTTCGGATCCCTTTGCTTGGACCCTGCAATGGGTTCCGAAACG
Source organism: Agrypnia vestita (assembly GCA_016648135.1). Taxonomy (NCBI): domain Eukaryota; kingdom Metazoa; phylum Arthropoda; class Insecta; order Trichoptera; family Phryganeidae; genus Agrypnia; species Agrypnia vestita. The sequence continues at coordinate 57,120 of JADDOH010005746.1, read as the reverse complement.
TCGGCCCGAAAGGTCGTAACAACACGGCATATTACCCCAGTAAACACAAACTTGCAGATTCTGAGTGGCCGTGAAAACCTAAGAACATACATTAAATATGCGTATAAAATATTAAAATTATCACAACTTTAAGAATTCTAATAAATATAATTTCAATTTTTTTTTGTCACTAATTTTTCCTGAACAATTATATCTAAAAGGAATATATTAAAAAAATTTTAAAAATATAGTTAATACTGTTAATAATTAATGCATCTATCTAACTGTGAAACCAAAGTTGTTAAATTCATTTATATGATTAGTTACTTTTGACATCTTCGTTTTTTTTATATTGTAAGTAGCAATGTGTTCAATTACATACAAAATTACAAAATTTAATCAATAATAAAATATTTTCAGCTAAACTAATTATAATACTATAGTACATTTCGTTTAATTTAAAAGAATTGCACAAAATAAACATAACACATTGTTTAATATCACATGCTAAAATCAAATAAATAACAATCATATTTTTTTAAATAACTTCATAAATTCTACCTAAGTAATGATGATTGTAAGTGTGAGAATGTACTTTCGCTCCAATTTAAAATAACAACATTAAATATGCATATAAAATATTAAAATTATCACAACTTTCAGAATACTAACAAATATAATTTCAAAATTTTTTTGTCATCAATTTTTCCTGAACAATAATTATATCTAAAAGGAACATACTGAACAATTTTAAAAATATAGTTAATAATGTTAATAATTAATGCATCTATCTAACTGTGAAACCAAAGTTGTTAAATTCATTTATATGATTAGTTACTTTTGACATCTTCGTTTTTTTAATCTTGCGTTTGTACATATTGTGCAGCGGTCCTCCGCTTCCCAGGAAATTCCATATAGAAAGGTTCTCATATGAAGAGGCACTTGCTGAAAAAAAAAAACAAATTTATTAAGTAATGAAATATCTACAATGAGGCATATCCGATTTGGAAAAAATGGTTTTTGTTAAGTTTAAAATAATTTGAAGAAAAAAATTTTTTTTTTAAATCTTTTTAAGTATTATCTTTAAAATTGTCCTTAGGATTGAAATTAATTATATAGTATTTTTTCATGTGAAATGTGCACCGGTGCAACGTGCAAGTTGCGTGTCTGTCAAGCAAGAGGAGTTCTACAGAAATAGCATTGCGCGGGCATTTAATATATTTTTTCAAGATTTTTTCATTAAAATAATACTTTAATATGTGTCGTAATAAGTGAAAATAAAATTAATATAAACTATTCATCGTTTATTGCCAAATACTGTATAAAAACATCAAATTTCTTCCAGGGTGAGGAAATTCCTTTTTATGGGTTCAATTATTACGTTTCAGCAATATTGTTTCGTTTTAGCAACATTGATAAAAACTAATGTATAAGGCAAAAATAATGCTCTTTTTAATAATCAGGAATATTTTTAATAATAATCAGGAATATTTTTCTTTTACAGTTTGTCAGATAAGTAAAACAATACTCAGAAAAAAATCACAATTTTCAAGGTAGTGTTACGTTTCATACCATTGAAAAGGAAACTAAAAATCATTGAGAATTGAAAACTCACCAATTTTTGTACCGTCTGGACTGAAGAGCAGAGCGCGCGTCCTACCAGAAGGAGCGCACATTTCGTCTGTGACTCTGCCAGGAGCAGCCAGCACCAGGAGTCTGGAGTGCCAATAAGCCCAGCTCTCCGCGTTTTGTTGAAGTGCATCTAAAATAAGAAATATCTGCTATAAATTGTTGTAAAACTGAACCAATTCATTCAAATATTCACTATTATAATGTTGGACATTCTCTCTTAAATCAGAATTCCTGTTTGCTTTCCATGGTTTTGCTGTAAAAATACACGCCGTGTTTGGTTGCTCATTACGTAATTTTGCAAGTATTTTCATGAATAAAAGAATACCTGTAAAATTGCGTCAATATCAGAGAACCTATGTACAAACATTTTCCGGATATAGATATTCATGTGAGATTACATAATTCATCGCTAAACCACATTTATCTAAGCTGTGGAATTACCAACTTTTAGTAATAACCCCACAAAATATTAAATGTGCACGTAAATGATAACTAACGGTATGATCTTAACTGCAAGCGCAAGCGTTTAGTTTAGTTTGAAAATAATAAGAATGTTGATGCGTCACGTATTCCATATTAATATCTCTATTAAAAAAGAATCAAAATAAGTTCCTGGCTTACCTTCGACCCAGTAGCTGACGACCAGCTCTCCGGTGAGGTGGCTCCAGGCCAGGGCGTCCACCGCGCACCGGGTGGTGGGGGTGTGGTGGCAGAGGTTGGCTTCCAGGGACACGTCCCACATGGAGAGGGTGCCGTCCCCGTCGCCCTTGAAGGGCCCCAGCCCTCCTCCAACAGCCAGTTGGCATCCTCGCCAGGGATGCCATGCCAGAGCCTGCGAATACGTCAAATTGATTAAAATGCAGAAAATAATATTATTATAGTGACGTCCAAATACGAATACCATAACATGCAAAATAACACTTTCGTTATGATAATTTTTAATTTCGTCTTTGACAAAATATCTTATATCTTCAGGGTTCTTGAAATTCATGTTTACTGCTTACGCAAAGCGAGTATTTTAAGCTAAGTAATACAACATTAAACTGTTGTATTCTTTTTAAATAGAAATATGCACTAAGAAATTTATTCAACACGAATATTACAATTACTTGGTAGTTTTCCGGGATTGGGATTAAAACCTTTAATATTTTTGAAACATCGAGTTTCCTTATCGTTCACAGAAACAAATTTATGATTTTTTAATTCACGAAATTAATTTTCGGTTTCACATTTTAAGAAATAATAATGTCATTCGATATATTATACATTAAATATTAGGTCCTTACATATGAAATTGGCGTTTTGCCGTACTGGCAAATTTGATCTCAAATATCTTCTCTTTGGTTAGGAATTCCAAATCCAAATTTATACAGCTATTTACTCATGTATTTGTGTTTTGAAAATTATAATTCATTTGTTTTTTCCTCAATTGTTTTTTTCTTTGCGTCACTCAGTTTACAAAATGAAAAACTTGAAATATCGCGTTATTTACGAGTACGAGTTCCACCGTGGCACCAGTGCTGCAGAAACGGCTCGAAGGATTAATGATGTGTATGGCGACGGTGCCGCAAAAGAAAACACAGTGCGTTTTTGGTTCCAACGTTTTCGTTCTGGAAATTTCGACCTGCAGAACAAGCCCCGTGGACGGCCGGAGACCAAAGTTGATAATGAAGAATTGAAGGCTATTGTGGAAGCGGATCCATCGCAAACCACATCCGAGTTAGCTGCAGGCTGCGGTGTTAGTGATAAAACTGTTTTAATCCACTTGAAGCAAATTGGTAAGGTGAAAAAGCTTGAAAGGTGGGTACCTCACGAATTGAGTGAAGCAAATCAACAAACGCGCGTTGACTGCTGCGTTGCATTACTCAACCGGCACAATAATGAAGGGATTTTAAATCGAATCATTACCTGTGATGAAAAGTGGATCCTGTACGATAATCGGAAGCGCTCATCGCAATGGCTGAACCATGCCGAACCAGCCAAACCATGCCTCAAGCGAAAATTGACTCTAAAAAAGTTACTTGTGAGCGTTTGGTGGACTAGTGCTGGTGTCGTTCACTACAGCTTTCTTAAATCTGGCCAGACGATTACGGCAGATGTCTATTGTCAGCAACTGCAAACCATGATGGAAAAGCTAGCTGCTAAACAACCGAGGCTGGTTAATCGCTCTAGGCCACTGCTGCTTCATGATAACGCTAGACCACACACTGCACAACAGACGGCTACCAAATTAGAGGAGCTTCAATTGGAATGTCTAAGACATCCACCGTACTCTCCGGACCTTGCCCCAACAGATTACCATTTTTTTCGAAATTTGGATAACTTCTTGCAAAGGAAAAAATTCAACTCCGATGGGGCAGTCCAAACCGCCTTCAAAGATTTTATTGATTCCCGTCCGAATGTTTTTTTTAGTAAAGGGATCGATGAACTACCTATGAGATGGCAAAAGTGCATAGATAGCAATGGTACATACTTTGATTAAATAAATATATTATAATAAAAAAAAATCGGCTTTATGTTCTCCCATACTAAATGCCAATTTCATATGTAAGGACCTAATATAAAGTAAGATACCTACTCTAATATAATAAATGTTAATTAATTTTATAGATTGAGATGGAATGATCCAAATATGTCATTTAAAAGATATTTCCTAAATAAAATTCAAGTTTTTCAACAAGCCTGTTTCTTAAACAAATTTTTAGATTCCAACATTAGAATATTAAATAAATTGGGTATACAGAAAAGACTTACTCTGGCCGGGTTAGCATAAACTATTTGAAAGAAGGGACTCAAATCCGGAAGACACCAAATCTTGACGATGGAGTCCATTCCACAGGTGACCAGGTATTGATTATTTGGCGAGTACGAGCAGTTGATGATGGCCAAGTCGTGGGCGCTCCTCCTCACGGAGCTAATCTCCAAGACGTTTACATTGCAGAGGCTCAGGGTGCCAGAGGATGTACAGCTAAAAGAAAACCACATATTTTATATATTTATACACACAAACCAAAATAATTAAAATTCAAGGGGCCAATTAGTAAATTAAATGTAAAAATACGTAACAAAAACACCCACGATTGAGTAAATCACAAAGATTTATTATGACCTCATTGGGAATCGAAAACTCTGTGTGAAATATCAATATTATGCCCGCTAGCTTAAGAGTAAATATATAATATTTAGGGCATTCAGCATTTAAAATATTATAAAAATGTAATATGACATATGTACATAATTCATTGTTACGTCAATTGAGATAAATTATATATTCAAAATTCCAAACTAAAAATTATATTATTCTTAAGTTGCGTGACCAAAACAATTTTCATTAAGTTCATAAAGGGTAATTTTAACAAAATTATAAAATAAATATTAAAATATATAAAGTGGTCAAAGATTATAATTAACCAATATAGAAAATTCAATAGTATAGTAGAAAGTGAAAGATACTTGCTTCTAACTGCTGTTAAAAATTTCTTATAATAATTGAAATTGGATACAACCACAAATCAAAAGACTGCTAAGAAAAAATAGCATGCTCGAACTGCTCAGAAGAACACAACCGCGAACAGTATACTAGCCCATCTGTAGAATGCATAAACGACAAGAAAAACGCAACAAGACTAAACATCAAAATTTCCACAAACCACACAGCTACAGACATTGAATGTCTAACCTATATAAGACAACTTGAGCACCAAAAAAGAAAAATTAATTATCAACAATAGTAACCAAAAAGACAAGATGAAAACAAAACAAATCTGAAAATACTATACTTCAATATCCGAAGCCTTAAGCCAATAGTGGATGAACTGAACATTATATTACAAAACAAAATGCCACACGTACTGGTCCTCACAGAAACATGGCTAAAAATACAAGAAGCTGAGTTATACACAATTAATAACTACAACGGAGTTCACTCTTGCAGACACAGTAAAGGCGGAGGGGTCTCTATATATGTACCCAAAAACCAAGACTTTGACTTACATAAAGAGGAAACATACAAAGATGTAAAATTAAAATCATCAAACCAAAAATTTGCATCATTGCTATCTACAGGTAGCCAAACAAAGAAAACAAAAGCGACTACATACAACACCTTGAACAGAACAATTCAAACATGCAAAATAAAGACAAGACAATTATCATTGGCGACAAAAACATCAAACTACTTAAAATAAATGACAAATCCGTATAAGACTACAAAAATATACTAAATAATAAAAACTTTGAAATATTAAATAAAATAGATGAACAAAACTATACCAGAGAAAACGATCGAAGCGACAACACAATAATAGACCATGTATCTACAAATATCACATACGAAATACCACCAACATAAAAGCTAACATAAACCCCCATCAGTGACCATAAATCAATCGAGATTGAGTTCGAAACACCAACAAAGACAGGAAGCAGAAAACAAGAGTACACAAACAAATTAACTGACTACAAAAAGCTCATTACAAACCTCGAAAAAACACTTAAAAATAAGACAATAAACACTTTCGCCGAAATTACAACCCATCGTAAGAGAAGAGCTAAACAAATCAACCGAGACTACAAAAAGAAAATATACAAACAGTATTAAAGAAGGATGGCTGACAAAATACATTTCCCAAAAGATTAAAATAAGAGATAAAGCATACAAAACAATGAAAAACGAAACGCGTAGCACCGAACTCATAAAACATTATAACCACTGCCAAAACACGTAAAAACATCCATAAAAAAGCAAAAAAGATCATTATAGTGCGCAACTAAACGATGCTGATGGTAACAGCAAAAAATCTGGAAAATCGTCAATAGCATTGTATCCCACTCAGAAATAAAAAAAAAACAACATAAAAAGAATAAAGAAAGAAGATGGAGAAGACTATCACAGAAGATCCGGAAGAAATAGTGAAGACCATAAACACTTTCTTCTCCACGTCGGAGAAAACCTAGCAATGAAAATCAATGACCGAAAAAAGCATCACCACCACAAGACCCAAAAACAAACGACTCAATGTACCTCAGACAAACCACAGACAGAGAAAACATGCTAATAATAAAAAATCTCAATAAAATGCATCCCACTCAAAATTATACAAGACACAGTAATACCCACCATCACAAGACTCATAAATAGACACACGAAACTCGGAATTTTTCCCAATGAGCTGAAAATAGGCAGAATAACCCCAATACACAAGAGTGGCAAAAAAGATGAAGCCAGCAACTACAAATCCATAGCAAACACTGTATTTAGTAAAATATTTGAAAAGTAATACCTAAAAGACTACTCGAACACTTGAATAAACTCAACATACTGACGAAAACACAGCACGGCTTCAAGAAAAAAAACGTAACAACAACAGCCATGATAAATTTATTTACCTAAAAGACAAAAAGCAATACACCACACTACACGAAACCACAAGTACCTATACGAATGTCAGCAATGGTGTCCAACAGTGATCAATCCTAGGACCATTACTCTACATAATACACATAAATGACCTGGAGCAGCTAAATATCAGAGGCAAAATAATACTCCAAGCAGACGACCTCGGAATCGGACCTCGGAATAATGACATAGAAACCACAAAACAAATCAACAAAGACATAGACATACTAACTGAATGAACAAAAATAAATATTCTAACCTTAAACGCTCAAATAAAATTTGAAGCCAAACGGAAAACGCATAACATGGCAATAAAAATACACAACGATACATTCACTGAACTAGAAAATACTAAATACTTAGGACTCAACATAGACAGACTCCTCAAATTGACCTTTCAAATAGATAAAGTAATTGACTCACTGACTAAACTGACCAGCCTATTCCACAAAATACACGAAATCACATCGAAGACCGTAAAAATTCTGATGTACCAGGCATACGTCAAGAATAGAATAGGATATTTGATACCATTCTGGGGAACCGGAAACAAAACTAACCTAAACAGACTCCAACGCCAGCAAAACAAAATTCTAAAAATGCCCTATGATCTGAAATACCGGACACCAACTGAAACTGTATACCGCAATAAGTATAACACAATAATTAAACATCGAAAGCAAATGAAACGAAACAATTACAAAAATCGAAACACTTAAAATCTTTCACAGACTAGCAATTGGCGAAACACAAGACGAAGACATAAAATTACACAAAATACACGAAAAACACCACAACAGCACTAGAATGGCTCAAAACTATCACAAAACACACGCCAAAACAAAAACAGGACAATCCCGACTTATTTGCAACGGAATAAAACTACACAACGACCTGCCACAAGAGACCAAACAACTGACCAAACACTGACAAATTTAAAACAGATGTGACAAAAATGCTAAAACTCGGCCAACTATAAAAAAATGACTTTGTATCTAAATTATATCATTATTATATTCCTATATTGAATCATGTAAAAATGTTATCCATAAACCTTTTAGGTTTATATTATATTTTAAATAGAAAAAAAAAAAAATTTTATACTAAATATCAATTATTTTAAGGAGGATTATTATTACCAAGCTATTTGCTTTCCTGTAGACTCCCAAGCAATCGCGGTTATAGATGAATCCGGTTCATTTTTAGCTTTGTGGCACTCGTCTGGAACTTTAACTAGTATGTTGTCATTTGCATCGTAAATATAGAGGTGTCCTCTTAGCGTCCCCATCTAAAAATGAAAACACAAATATTAATAGGTACATTAACACTCATAATTCTTCAATGAGTGCGAACTGAGAAAATAAATGATTTATGAGCAAATCATTTCGTGATGTCTTTGTTGGCAGATTTATTTAGATTGTATATTACACACATTTAATATTGATCTTCAATTTAATTCTTCAAAATATCATTCATTTCAGACATCTAACGAAACGAAATAAAATTATATTAATTTGATGAAATAAATCATGTGATGCAGATATAATGAAGTATATTTTCCAAATATACGATATTTTAAATTTTTTTTTAGGTTACTAAAATTTGTAATTTAACTAATTATCTTTCATTTTTTCATTATTTTTATTTTTTCTGTCTTAATTTAACTCCAATAAATGAATTCGCATCTATCGCCACACAATTTTTAACAATGTAATGTTGTCATTTTCAAAAGCATATAACGATACACATTTTTAAAGTTGCCGACGTTAACAAGATCAAACTAAAATAAAGCGAGTAATGAAAACTACAATTTTCAGGATTTTTGTATTATTAAATATTTAAAATTATTCGACTGAAAACATAATGAATTGAAATAATAAAAACTATGCTTCGATACTTACAGCAATGAAGGTACCACATGGATCCCACTTGACAACTAATATACTATCTGTATAGTTCTCAAAGGTGAAAAGTTTTGACACCTGATTTCTTGATGAGTCTATCATGAACACCTGATCGGCCAGAGCAGCCACCAACAAGTCCTTCGAACTCAAGTCCAATATATCATTGTCTGAAAAATAAAGAGTAATGATGAAGTCTCATTCGTGCAAAAGATTGATGCATACAATAAAATTAAATTTAAAAAATACTAAAACAGGCATTGATATTTTTGTGTCCTGGCGTGTCCCGCTGATTAAAAATGTATCTTCTGTTATAATTGATAAAAAAATTATATGAAATAAAGTAGGTATTTTGTGCAAGTTCTACATTTAAAGAGATGTATATTGAGTAATATCTATCACTTCTATAGTCTGGAGAGGAGCAGTCCCTCTGATCACCAGGTGTAATAAATAAATTAATTACTTATTAATTGCATTGACTGCTCCTCTCAAAACCATAGTAGTAATTAATAACTTGACGTGTGGTACAAAGTTAAATTTAGTGATAATCAAAAAAATCATGTTGCACTACAAAGTAACTGCCACATCCTTCAATAATTTCCATTCTTTATTCTACACTTATTTGAAGAAAAAAACGTTTCTGAAACCTGTACTTGTGATATCCTCAAATAAAAGTGATTGGTGAAAAGCAAAAAAGTTTTTTTAACCATTGCGGCGACACTCGCCAGACGTCGCCCCAACATTGGATGTGGCCGATTTTTTAAAAAGATTAAAAGTCCACTCACACATGCACTGTTCATATCTGGGTAGATCGAAAATGACATCCGGCTGCTTGATTACCGGCTTCTTCCGGGGGGCGCAGCTCCAGCCCCTGGGGGCGGAAGCCTCCGGCTGGGGCCGCGGGCGGCCGCCGCCCTGCGTGTGCCGGAGCACGGGCTCCGAGGGTCCATCGCCCAGGCCGCAGCGGTCGCCCAGCAGACTGGTATAGCTGCGCATGTGCCGAGCCTCATGCCACTGAAATGAGTAGATTTGTGATCATTTCTGTCTGTGATTATATTGATATTTGGTTATATTATATTATTATTATTACTATTATTATTATATATAAGACAGACTAAACCTGATGATACGGCGTGATGGTTAGTTTTTTTTAAAATTATTATTCACATATGAATGAATCAGACAAAATTTATAATATTATATTATAAAGTATTTTTTTTGCGGAATAGTGTAATCAGATTGTGGTAATTACCTGTTTGAAGATCTCATCCCCTTCCGCCGCCGGATCCTTCCGCTCGGAGAAGATCTTCGATCTGGTGGCCTGGTGGTCCATCCCCGCCCTGCTGGAGACGAAGCGGTCTGCAGAAGATGCCTGAAAACAAACATATTTTTAACAAAGATATATTATAGACGTTTCGTAGAAACGAAATGATATATTTTTTATGAGAAAGTAGGTATGAAGTATTTTATTTGGGTGTTCATAGGACCTTCATCTTGCGACCTATCGTACGGCTGGCTTAAGTGATCGATTTATACAATGCAACGTTCATTGATGAAAAGTGTCCCTTGGGATAAAATCCAGAACTGTTTCCTTGAAAAATTTGGATAAACTCAAAATATTCTGATTGTTTAAATAATTCATTCGATTTGTAAGTACCGCGAAATAAAATGTCGATACTCTAACCGGTTTTATATCAGTAAAATAAAAATATGCAACTTTCCTTGTAGCAAATGTCCATCACTAGCGCTACATTAATTAAAAAATATGATGATATATAAAAAGCAGACACGTGCAGTGAGAACAATGAAGCATGACTCGAAAAAATACAAATGTAATATTTATTTAACAGAATATTATGGTTTATTAAAATCTGAATAATACGTAAATTATTTGGAATATTATTGGATAAATATTAAAATTTAAATTTTTTTTTAATATTTGCTTAGGAATAATAGGTACCTACATCATTTTTTATGTAACAACATCCCTCACTATCAGATATAAAAAAGTAAATGATAAGTTTAAGTATAAAAGATTGGTTCAGATTTTTTTGTTTCATTGCTTTATGTAACAATTAGCCCTTAGAAATAAATATGCGTGGTAAATCCATTTATGATAGACTAAATAAAAAGAAAATTAGGTAATAATATGAAGCTGATCTTAGCATAGCAATAAAATTAAAGAAAGGGGCACTCAAGGAGTTGGGCGTGATGAAAAAAACGAGGAAAGAATGGTACAAAAAAATTGACGTAAGAAGGACGAGCGGCGCCAGAATGAGGAGGAAGATGTAGCATGACCAGATCAACCAGATACTGAAGGTGTCCCTGTTAAGAGCCTCTACAATAATCATCGAGCTTGCTTGCAAATACGTATGAATGTTGATAATGTATGTCGGAACAGAAGAGGTACTGTATCCTCACTGCCTATTATAAGTAAGGTCATTTAAATATACAATCAAAACACGTTGGAGAAAATCGTTTTAATTTTTAAACTTCATCAACTTCATCGCTCGCGCACCGACATACGTGGCTCCTCCCACTCCCACTACTATTTGTTGTCAAACTTATAAAATATTTGTATGATCCACAAAGACCGCTTAGTCAACATACCAAACATCAACATGCCTTATTTAATAATTTTCGCATAAAAAAATTGTGAAGATTTTTGGCCCAACAGTGCAGAAACCTCCCTTAACTTAAATGTATACATAAATAATAGTAAAAGTTTGCTTACCATTTTTGTTTTATTCATTTTAAAAATGTAACACTTATTATAACAAATTTAAACACTGTAGACAAAGCACAAAACTGACACTGAACTTAGTAAGCTTTGACTAGACACTCCAAGAAAACACTCAACTATCAACAGAGTTCGTAGGTATCAACAGAGTTCATAGGTACACTGGCACAACACTAATTACACCCTCTCAAGTCTGCGTCTGATAGACAACTGAATTCACCCCAACAGCTTTCACTTTATTTTGCATATTAAAATACTATTTTCAACAATAACCTGATTCATGAAAAACCTAATTAACGTCCTAACTCATAATGTTAAAGCTTTCAGGAATAGTAAACGAATGCATCATTGATTTGTTTTTAATTGCATTTCCGTCACCAGTACTCCTCAAATTCATCTGAAATAACTGGGATTTCAGAAAAATACAACTGAGCTAAATGTACATGTCATTAAAAGTCAATTAGACTATGTACAATATTGATAATGAAAATTATTGTGAGTGAAGGGTTGTTTCTTTTGTAGTTAGACTTAATTCAAGTGGCCATTATGAGGATTATTATCATGCCGAGAAAACTAATAAATAGAATATTAAGTAAGTTGAAATTGTTATTTACAAAATGTGATTAAAGGACAAAAGCCTTATTATATTTAGGAATAACATCAGATCCATAGTGTATTTAAGCTGTTTTGTATTAAAAGGTTTATTTACTACAAGGTATTGATTAAACAAATATTGACTTGTTTTCATTCCTGTAGTAATATAGTGCGTAAAAGGCATTGATTTTCTAACAAATTGTTTCTAAAGTAACGTGTCTTCGGTTTACACAACTTGTTAAAAATATCATTGTTAAATTAGGAATATATTATGTATAATATAATTAGTTTTACAAAAATATATACAATGTACAGATGGCTTAAAGTGATGTGAAATAAAATGTGATTTTTATGAGTTTTTGAAGCGACCATTTCGTCGAAACTTATGAAAATTTTGATTTGAAAAATTGATGATAATTGTAAAATTAAACACACTCTGTTGATATTTCTCAGATAGCATAGCTGAAAGCATAATTTTTTTGTGCAGTTTTGAAAGTTATCTTTTATCTATTTACGGTGTAGGAGAAGAACTTAATGACTTACAAGTCGAAAAAAACTTAATGACCTTTGTCCACGATGATCTCATAATGAGATTTTGATCTATAAAATGCTCTAATCTCCTACAGAAACCTCATTCGTGACCATGGACCGTAACAGGTGCAACAAAAGAGGTTAAAAGTACCTTTTCTGTCTATAAAATGAAGCACATCTCATTTCCTTATGTATATCGCTGAACAAATTAATGAACGCACGATGATCGCTGGTGTCATCCAGAGCAACAGCATTCAACAGCAAAGGCCTTCAGGCCAACGTTACTATTTCCTTTGCAAATCAGCAACAGATTATTAAAAAGACGTGGTATATTACATCTTTGATAAATCAGTAAAGGAATATTTTATTAATTAGTAATAAAATTCTAGATATATCAGGGGACCACGTTGGTCACCATTAAGTACACGATTAATATTGTTTACTTATTGAACGGCTCTGCAGAACAAAGCTTGTAGAAAAGGAACGACAATAGACTGAATGCGGTGGAGATGGGATCACTTGGACATACCCATATACATAGTATATCTATTAATGATATTAAAGAATGAAGATGTAAGGATATAATGTAAAGCTGATCTTACCATAGTTAATAGAATGAAAAAAGGGTCACTCGGATGGATTGGGCATACTGAGCGAATGAATGAGCAAAGAATGGTAAGAAAATATATGACACAATTTTTGACGGAAGACACGGCGTTACCAGATTCGAAGGATGGTACTGTTAGGAGCCTCAATAATCGTCGAGCTTGTATGCGATGATGTATGGATGTGGATAGGGCGAGAGTTGTGTCAGGACAGTGGAGTGAGGCGCTCTATCGTCTCTGCCTACCCCCGCGAAGATACGGCGTGATGGTAAGGAAGTAAGTAATTAACTTATTAAACAGGAGAGAAATCCTTATGAATTTGCTCTCAAGGATTATTACTATAATGATGGTTAAATAAACTAAATAATCCACTAACTTTTATAGTGGAATAAAATAATCTGTTAAATAAAATTCAATAGATATTACTGAAAATATCAAAATATTTAGGTATACTTACAGCTACTCAAATAGCAGTAAATTTAGGAAATAACGTATTACCGTATTAAAAAAAATCATCAGGTCAAAATATTCAAGAGGGACAACAACTATAATATTTATAAGCATACATTCATATAAACACATTACAATTCTGGGAAAGTACAAATTTTTGTGTGTTTTTTCGCTGAAATGGACGTTATTTACATTTAATTTTGGGAATGGGGAAGCAAGTTGACGTTAATTACATTTTAATCTTATATCAAGCCCCTTGGTCAGGATTTTGAATCTAGTTCGATGAAATTATAAACATAATTCTATTTTTATACTATGTCCTTTTGGCTGAATTTAAAACGTAAGAATATTTATATGATGTATTTAATTAAAAATTAATATTTTTTATACCTTTACTGCAATAAAAAAATTAGTATTTAGTAAATTGTAAATCTGATTTTGGCGTAGTTAATAAAATGAAAAAAGGGTCACTCGGATGGTTTGGGCATAACGAGCGAATGAATGAAGAAAGAATGGTAAAAAAAAATGACGCAAGTTATGACGGAACCAGAAAGAGAGGACGACCGCGGAATACATGGGGTGACCAGATTATGTAGGATGGTCCTGTTAGGAGCCTCAATAATCGTCGAGCTTGCATGCGAGATGTGGATAAGGCGAGAGTTGTGTGCAGGACAGAGGAGTGTGGCGCTCTATCGTCTCTGCGTACCCCCGCGGAGATGCGGCGTGATGGTAAGTAAGTAAATAATTAACTTATTAAACAGGAGAGCAATTCTTATGATTTCGCTCTCAAGAATTATTAGTATGATGATGGTTAAATAGACTAAAAAATCTACTAACTTTTATAGTGGAATAAAATAATGTGTTAAATAAAATTCAATGGATATAATTGAAAATATCAAAATATTTAGGTATACTTACAGCTGCTCAAATAGCAGTAAATTCAGGACAGAACGTATTTCCGTATTAACAAAAATCATCAGGTCGAAATATTCAAAAATGGACGTTATTTACATTTTATTTCCCAGAAACAAGCGGTAAGGCTTTGGCCTTGGTCAGGTTTTGAATATTGTTCGATGAGATTATTATAAACATAATTCTGTTTTTATACCACGTCCTTTAGGCTTAATTTAAAAAGTAAGCATAGTAATATGATGTGTTGAATTAAAAATAAATACTTTTAATATATATACTGAAATTACAAAAAGGCTATATTCGTATAGATTAGGAACGGAGGGCGCCCGCGAAAGACCTGGCATAATCAGATAGACCAAATATTGAAGGATGCTCCAGTTAAAAGTTTCAACAATCAAATAGCGTGCATGAGAATATAATATATTTAATTTATAATATATTATATTATAAATGTATACCTATGAATATGTACGAGGCAAAAGCCAAAACGATGCCAGGATAGAAGAGTGTAGCGTTCTATTCTCTCTGCCTACATCTGCAGGAAACGGAATAGTTTGTTAGTAAGTAAGTATGCTTTAAATTTTTCATTTTTAACTTTTCACTCATGATGGTCTGATGGTACTTTACTCGCTCACGAAATGCCGTATTCATATTTGAAAGGATGGTTTTAGTTAGATTTTTATTATTTATTATTAATTAACGCCCTATAGGGCTTTTACAATAGATAGGTATAGTGTACATTAACATAATAGGAATATAGTTTAGAGAAGAGAGAAAAAAACATAATACATGTAAAAATAGTAATGACAAAGTGAGAAGAAAGCGCAAAAAGCATAAGAAAAACATAATAATATAGAAATTTAAAAACAAAAAAAAAGATGATGAATATTATATAGGTAAACTAGCTGTAACCCGTAAAAAATGACGGGTTTTTTTTTTAAACAGAGATACGAACATGGAATACGTGTCACATGAACATTCTTATTATTTTCAATCCTATTTTCATAATCCTATTTTCATAGCACAAGCGTTTAGCTAGTCTGAAGTGAGGTTCGAACCCGCGACCTTTGGGCCATGAGGCGAGTGTCCTAACCACAAGACCAATAAGCTACTTACATTGGTTTGCGTCTTTACTAAGCCCTAATATATATTTATAGTATATTTTTGACGGTCCACGGAGAGGCGGCCGTAGCAACATGCGTGGAGCAGGCAGTTCGGGTTTGCTAGTCCGGGGTTCAAGCCCAAGTTCCGGCCGTTCATTTGTTTTTTTAGCCGTGAACTAGAAGGAAATTACGGACATTACACAAAGTTACGGATGGACAGACAGACAGACAGACGGACAGACAACGAAATTACTATGTTTTATTATCAAACGCCCTACATGTATTTGAGAATAAAGTCTTTTTATTAATATCGCAAAGATATTATTATCTTAAATATATAACATAATAATTTAAATAAATAAAAATTGTTTAAATAATGAAATAATTTTTTTTAGTTTTTGAGTAAGTATAAACTTTCATGAAAATATTCAATTGAGAATGTTAATATGTAAGCCAAATCGCTTGAAAGTTTGTTACAGTAAAGCTTGTATGTATACAAATACACTAGTTTTTGTTGTAGTCAAAAATTCCTATTAGTTTTGATTTTACAGGCATTTAAACTTACGAGAAATATCGAGTCCCGCTAGCAGTCACGTGACCGCATGTGACGTCATTTTACAACGCTCAGCAAGTCGCCAGCGGTGACAGTAGGTAAGTGGCTAAGGAGCCTGCGCAGTATTTTGTTTTCATCCGCGCATTACGTTAATAGTGTTAATTAGTATATAGTTTATGGTGTTAATATTCGATTAATGAAATGGATGAAGGATTCGAAAAAGAGCAATCGGATAATCTGCCTAAAATAGATGCACTAATGGTTGCCCACTATTTATCAACAAATAGTGATTTCGTTGCCGCCGAAATGCGAGGAATAAAAATGTAATGGTAAACTTTTCTTACTATTTAGAAAATAATTTATCTGTTATAAATTGTTTTATTTATAACAGATAAATTATTTAAAAAAATATAAAGATAGAGCAATCTGGTCTTTTTTTAAAGAATGAGTGGCCTATGATTGGTGCCTCGCCTGACGGGCTTACTAACGACTGCGTTATAGAAGTAAAGTGTCCAGCCAAGAACAACACTTTAATTACTTATTATAGTCAAGGTAAACTAGGCAAAAAATATTATGCTCAGATATAAACACAAATGCAAATGACCGGAAATAGAAAAGCCCTATTTTGTATTGCACACGTTGACTTTGAAACTTCAAAGAAAGTTGATGTGCATGAGGTAGTTTATAATAAAAAATATTGTGACGGTCTTTTTGAAAAATGTGTAATATTTTGGAAGGAAAATAAATTCGACAAATTAATAAAATAACATTACCCTAATGTGATATAGTTTTAGTAAAACCCTGTAAATAAAACAAACATTGTTGAAAAATAAAATTTGAATATACTCAAGAGATTCTAACCGTAAAATGTAATTTTATATTTTTAATACAATAAAATAAACATTAATGTATTTTGCTTAAAACACTAGTTACTTTAAATGAAACAGACTGATTTGAAGATTAACTATTCCACATGCAGAAATCACCACCGAATCTAGCAGGTCGACTTGCTTTAGATCTATACAAGCGTGTGGCAACATAAACTCGAAGAATCTAAGTCTGCCGATGGCTCTTTCTACGTGTATCCGTAACACGGCAATTTTTTTTGTCTCTATAACTTCTTTCTTGGTCAATTTGACTTTAGTGCTCACGCTAGGAGATCTGATCAGAGTATGTCCATTTTGTTGTAGTAAATGCGCAATATTTTTAAAACCTCTGTCGGCTAATATTGCTGATTCTTCAGGTAAAGTTTGCAAAATTCCACAATCTTCAAAAATTAAAGAATCTGTTACTCTGCCACCATAATCTGGTGAAATGAAATTTATTAATCCATCGAGTGTTATTGATATTAAATATTTTATTGTATTACAATTTTAGTAATCAGACCCGTAAGAGCTTGCTTTACGCCATCAACAGGCTTTTCAATTCGAATCTCAAAACAGTCGATAATGCTTTGAACCTGATTGTAATTTTTCCTAAATGGAAAGGTAGATTCAACTGGACATCGGATGAAGGTGGAAAGTATACAAGTGATTTAAGTACAGATACTATTGCCGAAACAGTAACCCTTATGATTCTAGAAACAGAACTAGTCGACAAACCAAAATCTAAGGCCAGCATAGTATTAGGTTGATACAAGCATATTATTTTTAAAGTTATCATTATATTTCGCGGAGTACATTTTGTTGTTTCAGATAACATATTTATACAAAAATAGCATTCTTTAGGTAAACCTAACAGTTGCGGCTCTCTAGATATGGATAAGAAAGCAGCCTTTTGGATATAGTTTCTAAAAAACTGTGTTTCGCATTCCGAGTTCTCCGCATCTGAATCTTGATTAGAATTCTTTGATCGTTGATCGATGTTATACATTTCTTGTGAAGAGGCGTTGAAAGATGTGTCGTTCATACTACGAACTGATACTGCATCTGGTGAAAATATTTTATTTAAGATTTTCCTCTCTTTTTTAAAATATTTATTAACAGTCATGGTTGATTTATGGACACTTTTAGCTTTCAGCTTTACTTGCACTCCCTTCCTTTTTTTTGATATTTCTAAATACTGATATTATTACCGACATTTATTGGATCCTCTATTACTATTTCATCATCACAGCAAGCAACAAATATCTCTTAAGGCTTTTCTAACGCCAAAGTTTCGTCTTCGTTTAATAGTTTCTCAATTTTTTTTATTTTATTACGTTTTTGCACTGCAGATCTTTGAGGTTTATCTTCCTTTTCTTGTTGACATTTGAATTTGTGAGGAACTACACCCTTTTTTAGTTTAATTCTTCCCCCAACCATATTATATTTAATATAGTTCTCCATATCATTCTTAATCTAAAACAAGATAAAATCTCATAAGCCAGATTTTTACTCAAGCAGAGCAGTAGATAAAGTCTAATTTAGATTAAAAGTTGTGTAGAAAACAAAGGATAACGCAAAACAGTTGCATTGTTCATTAAACATTATAATAACCACAAGACCAAAAAGCTACAAGCTACAATTTGGATTGGACATTTTTGAAAGTATTTATAATTTCTAATGAAACGTAAGACGACACCGTGCTCAGAGCGCGAGCGGACTGAGCGAGTGTTGTGAAATGACGTCACACCGTCACACGATCGAGTACGAGTCCGCATCGCACGTTTACTTCTATAAATCGGAAACTATTGACGTATCGAGGTAATTCTTTCACTTTTATTTTTTATTTTTTACAGAATATGGAGAGCTAATATTCAAAAATAGTTAACATTCTTCATTATTTCAATATTTTATAGCATCTTGAGATTCAAACTGTTAATAATTATTCCCCGAGCAATATTTTAACCTTAAAAATTATTTTATGTAGGTACCGTGACTTGTGACTCTAGTGTTATAGAGGAAAGCTGTAAGTGCATTAATGCGTCAATTATGAACACAAGAGGTGACCTCTGACAGGTCAACGTTTCTCACGGCTGCAGTAAGGGTGGCAGCTGATGCAGCTAACTGGTATTTTGGGATATTTTTGTTCGTTCAAAAATTCTCCGGTACGTTTACTTTTCTTTGTGTTGAAATATTGTCTTTGCATCCATGTTGAATGACTAACTAACTAACTAACTAACCATCACGCCGCAGGGGTAGGCAGAGAGGATTGAATGTCACACTCTTCCATCCTGGCACACCACTTTTGCTTCGGCCACATTCATAAAAGTTCTACGGTTGTTGCGGCTTTTAACAGGGCCATCCTCAAATACTTGTAGTATCTGATCGTGCCAGGTCTTTTGCGGATGCCCTCTATTCCTGTTGCCTTCAACACTCGCCTCATATATTTTCTTAACCATCCCTTCCTCGTTCATAGGTTCCACATGACCAAACCATCTTAGCACTCCTTTCTTTATTCTGTCTACCACGCTACAGCCAGCATTGCATTCACGTCTAATTTGTTCATTCTTCACTCAATCGACCAAAGACTTTCTCCACAAGCGTTTTAGTGACCGCATTTCTACCGCATTCAGTGTACTTTCATTCCTCTTTTGCCAATTCCAGGATTCACTTCCATACATCGAGGTTGGCACTAGAACGCCATTATGTACCGCTAGTCTTGCTTCCTTTGATAGATTCTTTTTGGCCATAATTGCATTTAGAGCACCATTAACTTTGTTTCCCGCAGTCACTCTCCTTTCGATATCATTCTCAGTCTTGCCGTCTCTACAAAATATACTTCCCAAATACACAAACTCGTTCACTTGTTCTAAGCATTCGTTGTTTATAATTACATCACACTTAGTCACTCTTTCGTCTCTCTCGAATACCATCACTTTCGATTTGCTGACATTCATCAAAAGTTCACTCTGCATGCATACATCGGACATCCTGGATACCAAGC
Source organism: Agrypnia vestita (assembly GCA_016648135.1). Lineage (NCBI taxonomy): Eukaryota > Metazoa > Arthropoda > Insecta > Trichoptera > Phryganeidae > Agrypnia > Agrypnia vestita. The sequence goes on along the minus strand of JADDOH010005746.1, from coordinate 36,855 downwards.
ACTGCAGATCAGCTTCACTGTTAGCCACTAATACTGCATCGTCTGCGTATAGCAGACAGGATATGGTGAGTCCGTCCATTTTTGCTCCAACTTCTAGATCCTTCAGTTCTTTCATACAATTATCCATATACAGGTTGAAAAGCCATGGTGATATTACGCATCCCTGTTTGACACCTTTTGTAATATCAAACCATGATGTGAATGTCCCATTAATTCTCACGCAAGCACTACTTCCTTCGTACAGGGATGCAATTGCCTGTATGAGTTTACTCTTCACCCCATATTCAGACAAAACCTTCCATAACTTTCGTCTTATCATTCTGTCATACGCTTTTTGGAGATCCACAAAGGCACAAAAAAGTTTTTGGTCCTTTGCCAAAAATCAAAATTCTCGCATACAGTTTTCCAACAGAGCTCAATAGGCTAATGGCCCGATAGTTCGCGCAGTCCATTCGCGACCCTTTTCCTTTGTATAGAGGCATGATAACAGCTCTTCTCCAATCCTTCGGAGTGTAGCTGCCCTCTAAACATTGGTTGAAGAGTTTATGAAGCCACGTGAGTATTACTGGACCACCACCCTTAATGTACTCGGCAGCAACATTGTCATAACTCACAGCCTTGCCATTCTTCATGTGCTTCAATGCTCTTTTAATTTCTTCCACAGTTATTTCATTCACACTGTCGTCACTATTCATAAATCCGTTGGACGCCTCAAAGGAGTCCTCACTCACATTCCCATTACTCTCATACATTTCTTCAAAAAATTCCTTCCATCTATCTTTTATTTCATTCTCGTTTCTAAGCATCTTTCCATTCTTTGACATAATAGCATTCACACAACCTCTTTTCGTACCACTTCGAGACTTTTTAACTTCCTTCCAAAAGATCTTGATATTCTCTTGGAAGTTCTGAGTCAATTTAAGTCCCTCGTCCTTCCTCAAACGCTCCTTTCTTTCTTTCACTCCGTGCTTTACCTTTTTCTTACATACAATATATAAATCCTTTGCTAGCGTATATCCATTCACATCTCCATTCTTTGATGCCAAGAGGTTACACCACGCTTTTTTCTTCTCATTTATAAGATCTCTAATCTCGTCATCCCACCATGCATCTGCTTTCTTCCTTCCTTGGACGGTCACACCGCACACTTCCTTGGCTGACTCATACAGGCTCTTTTTGATGTGTTCCCATGCACTATCAATATTGAGCTCTTCCATACATTTCTCATTTAACCTTTCAGCGGTTTTCCTTTCAAACTTTTCCCTGGTATCCTTCTCTTGCAATCTTTCGATTTTGACCCTAGCGGGGCTACCACTGTTTTCGTCTTAGATCGCCACCCATGAAACAGATTCACTCTTGATACTACAAGAAAGTGATCCGTTTCAATTTCAGCGCCCCGAAACACCCTGGTGTCAACAGTGGCGGACCTCAATCTAGAGTCAATTACAACGAAATCAATCATTGACCTTTCATTTCCTCTTTCCCACGTATATTGGTGGATTCCTTTGTATTCAAAAAAAGTATTGGATACAAAAAGGTTCCACTCCAAACATACTTCAAGCAAACTATCGCCATTTCCATTCGTCTTTCCATCCCCAAATATACCAAGCGCAGACTCGAAGCCATCTTTTCGAGTTCCAACCCACCCATTCAAATCTCCAGCCAAAATCAATCTTTCGCTGTCGCTTTTCATGTCTATGACATCTCTTACACTCGTCCAATACTCATCGTTCACTTCGTCTTTATCTGAGTTTACAGGGGCATAACCTACAATAAGAAATACCCCAGTGATCCCAACTTTAGTAAGACAATGTTATTATTACCTAGTACAGAAATAAAATGTGCGTATTCATTTATAAATCTGTGTTTTTTTAAATAAACCTCCAGATAAACTGTCAATTTGCTATCCACCAACATGTGTGTGCATCCAATATATTGAACCGCGAGTTGTATGTAATTACGTATTTTTAATACTTTGGAAGAAGGAGAAATTTAATATTTATCTGTGCATTCTGATTTTGTAACCGACGTGTAAAAGTACCGTCATTTTTGACAGGTTATATAGGTAGTTGTACTATTTAATCCTGCGCCGGAAAAAATATTCTCTAGTCGGAGTTTTTTTTTTTCAATGTAATGAAATTTATGGGTATTGTCTATTTATAGGATAAAATAAATAAATGAATCATTTTTTCTTTTGAAATTTATATTTTATTTTTTATATTGTAAGTAGCAATGTGTTCAATTACATATAAAATTACAAAATTTAATCAATAATAAAATATTTTAAACTAAACTAATCATAATACTACAGTACATTTGGTTTAATTTAAAAGAATTCAAAAAAATAAACGTAACACATTGTTAAATATCAAATGTTAAAATCAAATAAATAACAATCTTATTTTTTTAAATAATTTCATAAATTCTACCTAAATAATGATGATTGTAAGGAACATGTACTTTTGGTCCAATTTAAAATAATTACTTTAAATATCTTCAAGTTTGTGTTTACTGGGGTATTATGCCGTGTTGTTACGACCTTTCGGGCCAACGTTTCGGATCCCATTGCTCCTTCAACACATTAGCCCTGATGATGGACCCTGCAATGGGATCCGAAAGGTCGTAACAACACGGCATAATACTCCAGTAAACACAATCTTGAAGATTCTGAGTGGCCGTGAAAACCTAAGGACATACATTAAATATGCATATAAAATATTAAAATTATCACAACTTTAAAAATACTAATAAATATAATATCAATTTTTTTTTGTCATCAATTTTTCTTGAACAATTATATCTAAAAGGAACATATTGAACAATTTTAAAAATATAGTTAATACTGTTAAAAATTAATGTATCTATCTAACTGTGAAACCAAAGTTGTTAAATTCATTTATATGATTAGTTACTTTTGACATCTTCGTTTTTTTATATTGTAAATAGCAATGTGTTCAATTACATATAAAATTAGAAAATTTAATCAATAATAAAATATTTTCAGCTAAACTAATTATAATACTACAGTACATTGGGTTTAATTTAAAAGAATTGCACAAAATAAACATAACACATTGTTTAATATCACATGTTAAAATCAAATAAATAACAATCATATTTTTTTAAATAACTTTATAAATTCGACCTAAATAATAATGATTGTAAGTGTGAGAATGTACTTTTGCTCTAATTTAAAATAATTACAGTAAATATGCAAATAAAATATAAAAATTATCACAACTTTCAGAATACTATCAAATATAATTTCAAAATTTTTTTGTCATCAATTTTTCCTGAACAATAATTATATCTAAAAGGAACATATTGAACAATTTTAAAAATATAGTTAATACTGTTAATAATTAATGCATCTATCTAACTGTGAAACCAAAGTTGTTAAATTCATTTATATGATTAGTTACTTTTGACATCTTCGTTTTTTTAATCTTGCGTTTGTACATATTATGCAGCGGTCCTCCGCTTCCCAGGAAATTCCATATAGAAAGGTTCTCGTATGAAGAGGCGCTTGCTGAAAAAAAAACAAATTTAATTAATAATCCGTAGGTTTTTTCAGAAGAGTTTCTGTCTAACCTCAGGAAATCGAAAAGAGTAGCGACATTTATTGACGTATTTTAATATTTAACTGTTTGCTCGAGACATCATCTTTTATGTTGTCTCGAACAAAAAGTTAAATATTAAAATACGTAGATAAATGTCGCTATTATTTTCGATTTGCTGTTTGTTCAAGACAACAAAAAAGATTATGTACTTATTAAGAAATGAAATATCTACAATGAGGCATATCCGATTTGGAAAAAATGATGTTTGTTAAGTTTAAAGTAATTTGAAGAAAAAAAATTTTTTTAACTTCTTTTCTTAATCTTAAAATCTTTAAAATTGTCCTTAGGATTGAAATTAATTATATAGTATTTTTTCATGTGAAATGTGCACCGGTGCAACGTGCAAGTTGCGTGTCTGTCAAGCAAGAGGAGTTCTACAGAAATAGCATTGCGCGGGCATTTAATATATTTTTTCAAGATTTTTTCATTAAAATAATACTTTAATATGTGTCGTAATAAGTGAAAATAAAATAAATATAAACTATTAATCGTTTAATGCCAAATACTGTATAAAAACATCAAATTTCTTCCAGGGTGAGGAAATTCCTTTTTATGGGTTCAATTATTACGTTTCGGCAATATATTTAAAAATAATCAGGAATATTTTTCTTTTACAGTTTGTCACATAAATAAAACACTACTCAGAAAAAAATCACAATTTTCAAGGTAGTGTTACGTTTCATACCATTGAAAAGGAAACTAAAAATCATTGAGAATTGAAAACTCACCAATTTTTGTACCGTCTGGACTGAAGAGCAGAGCGCGCGTCCTACCAGAAGGAGCAGCGCACATCTCGTCCGTGGCTCTGCCAGGAGCAGCCAGCACCAGGAGTCTGGAGTGCCCATAAGCCCAGCTCTCCGCGTTTTGATGAAGCTCTTCTAAAATAAGAAATATCTGCTATAAATTGTTGCAAAACTGAACCAATTCATTCAAATATTCACAATTATAATGTTGGACATTCTCTCTTAAATCAGAATTCCTGTTTGCTTTCCATGGTTTTGCTGTAAAGATACACGCCGTGTTTGGTTGCTCATTACTTAATTTTGCAAGTATTTTCTTGAATAAAAGAATACATGTAAAATTGCGTCAATATCAGAGAACCTATGTACAAACATTTTCCAGATATAGATATTCATGTGAGATTACATATTTCATCGCTAAACCACATTTATCTAAGCTGTGGAATTACCAACTTTTAGTAATATCCCCACAAAATATTAAATGTGCACGTAAATGATAACTAAAAGAATAAGAATGTTGATGCAACACGTATTCCGTATTAACATCTCTATTAAAAAAAGAATCACAATAAGTTCCTGGCTTACCTTCGACCCAGTAGCTGACGACCAGCTCTCCGGTGAGGTGGCTCCAGGCCAGGGCGTCCACCGCGCACCGGGTGGTGGGGGTGTGGTGGCAGAGGTTGGCCTCCAGGGACACGTCCCACACGGTGAGGGTGCCGTCCCCGTCGCCCTTGAAGGGCCCCAGCCCTCCTCCAACAGCCAGTTGGCATTCTCGCCAGGGATGCCATGCCAGAGCCTGCGAATACGTCAAATTGATTAAAACGCAGAAAATAATATTGTGATAATGAACGTCAGAGGAGTGTCAGAGATGGACGATGTCCAAATACGAATACCATAGCATGCAAAATAACACTTTCGTTATGATAATATTTAATTTCGTCTTTGACAAAATATCGTATATCTTCAGGGTTCTTGAAATTCATGTTTACTGCTTATGCAAAGCGAGTATTTTAAGCTAAGTAATACAACATTGAACTGTTGTATTCTTTTTAAATAGAAATATGCCCTAAGAAATTTATTCAACACGAATATTACAACTACTCGGTAGTTTTATTATTATTATTTATATTTCCGGGATTGTTTCCTTCAATATTTTTGAAACATCGAGTTTTCATACTGTTCACAGAAACAACATTATGATTTTTAATTCACAAAATTAATTTTCGGTTTCACATTTTAAGAAATAATAGTGTCATTCGATATCTTATACATTAAATATAAAGTAAGACACCTACTCTAATATAATAAATGTTAATTAATTTTATGGATTGACACGGAATGATCCAAATATGTCATTCAAAAGATACTACCTAAATAAAATTCAAGTTTTTCAACAAGCCTGTTTCTAAATCAAATTTTTAGATTCCTACGTTAGAATATTAAATAAATTGGGTATACAGAAGAGACTTACTCTGGCCGGGTTAGCATAAACTATTTGAAAGAAGGGACTCAAATCCGGAAGACACCAAATCTTGACGATGGAGTCCATTCCACAGGTGACCAGGTATTTCATATTTGGCGAATACGAGCAGTTGATGATGGCCAAGTCGTGGGCCCTCCTCCTCACGGAGCTCGTCTGCATGACGTTTCCATTGCAGAGGCTCAGGGTGCCAGAGGATGTACAGCTAAAGGAAAACCACATATTTTATATATTTATACACACAAACCAAAATAATTAAAATTCAAGGGGCCATGAAGCGGCCCAATTGGTAAATTAAACGTAAAAATACATAAAAAAAACACCCACTATTGAGTAAATCACAAAGATTTATTATGACCTCATTGGGAATCGAAACCTCTGTGTGAAATATCAGTATTATGCCCGCTAGCTTAAGAGTAAATATATAATAATTAGGGCATTCAGCATTTAACATATTATAAAAATATCATATGATATATGTACATAATTCATTCTTACGTCAATTGAGATAAATTATATATTCAAAATTCCAAACACACGTATTATTCTAAAGTTGCTTGACCAAAACAATCTTCATTAAGTTCATAAAGGGTAATTTTAACAAAATTATAAAATAAATATTAAAATATATAAATTGGTTAAAGATTATAATGTACCAATATAGAAAATTCAATAGTATTGAATTTACTAGAAAGTGAAAGATACTTGCTTATAACTGCTTTTAAAAATTTGTTATAATAATTGGAATTGGATACAACCACAAATCAAAAGACTGCTAAGAAAAAATAGCATGCCCGAACTGCTCAGAAGAACACAACCGCGAACAGTATACTAGCCCATCTGTAGAATGCATAAACTGCAAGAAAAACGCAACAAGACTAAACATCAAAATTTCCACAAACCACACAACTACAAAAAGCTCATTACAAACCTCGAAAAAACACTTAAAAATAAGACAATAAACACTTTCGCCGAAATTACAACCCATCATAAAAGAAGAGCTAAACAAATCAAACGAGACAACAAAAAGAAAATATACTAACAATATTAAAGAAGGAAGGCTGACAAAAGACATTTTCCAAAATATTAAAATAAGAGACAAAGCATACAAAACAATGAAAAACGAAACGCATAGCACCGAACTCATACAACATTATAACCACTGCCAAAAAAACGTAAAAATATCCATAAAAAGTAAAAAAATATCATTATAGTGCGCAACTAAACGATGCTGAGGGTAACAGCAAAAACTCTGGAAAATCGTCAATAGCATTGTATCCCACTCAGAAATTATAAAAAAACAACATAAAAAGAATTAAGAAAGAAGATGGAACTATCACAGAAGATCCGCAAGAAATAGTGAAGACCATAAACACTTTCTTCTCAACGTCGGAGAAAACCTAGACTAAACTGACCAGCCTATTCCACAAAATACACGAAATCACACCGAAGACCGTAAAAATTCTGATGTACCAGGCATACTTCAAGAGTAGAATAGGATATTTGATACCCTTCTGGGGAACCGGAAACAAAACTAACCTAAACAGACTCCAACGACAGCAAAACAAAAATCTAAAAATGCTCTATGATCTGAAATACCGGATACCAACTGAAACTGTAAACCGTATAACACAACAATTAAACATCGAAAGCAAACGAAACGAAACAATTACAAAAACACGAAACACGAAACACAAAAAACAGAGACAGTCTTTCCGAACCTGTTCACATGACGAGCGGCGTCAGACAGGGAGGGTGCATGTCCCCAATACTGTTCAACCTTTATATGGACGAACTCACTCAAAGGCTAAACAACGCGGGGATAGGCTGTCACATCGGAGGACAGTGTCTTAACAACATCAGTTATGCTGACGATATGGTACTGATGGCACCGTCTATAAGAGGACTACGCATTCTTCTAAAGGTCTGTGAAGTGTTTGCTGAAGAAATAAACATGCTCTATAACCCTAATAAAACAGCACTGTTGGTTATAAAGTATGGTCAGGGCCCAACAAGTATTCCTCCAGTTACTCTGAACGGTGTGGTCCTGAAGGTGACCGAAAGAACAAAATATCTAGGACACATAATTACAAATAATCTAATGGACGACGACGATATTGACAGGCAAAGACGAGCTCTCAGTGTAGAAGGTTTCGTCTTTGTAGCACCGCTGTAAAAAGAACGCTCTTCCTTGCCTTCTGTGCAACGTTATATACATGTGAACTCTGGACAAATTATAAAAAGAGCAGCATAGAAAGACTTCGCATACAATATAACAACGCCTTTCGTATGATGTTTGGCCTTCCCAGATATTGCAGCGCTTCCGGTATGTTCACTGAGGGGCGTGTTCCCAACTTTGCAGCCCTCATAAGATCCAGGGTGGCAGGGATGAGGGAAAGGATATACAGCTCCGGAAATATCCTTATCCTGGAAGCCCGTCTTACTCCAGCATCCAGCATCGATGCACACTGGAGAAAGATACTGGCCCCGCATAATTGACTTGCCATCGCTCGCTAAAGCCGATATTTTACCATACATTTCTTTTGATTACTTTTAATACTTCTCTTCTATTTTATATGATTTTACTATTTCTCTTTTGTTTTATATAATATTTTTAATGTGTGTATTTTCTTTTATATGGAATGTGTGGGATTGCACGAACCTCCCCACATTCTGGAATAAAGCTATATTTATTTATTTATTTATTTATTTAAAATCATTCACAGACTAGCAAGTGGCGAAACACAAGACGAAGACATAAAATTACACAAAATACACGAAAAACACCAAAACAGCACTAGAATGGCTCAAAACTATCACAAAACACACGCCAAAACAAAAACAGGACAATCCCGACTAATTTGCAACGGAATACCTGCCACAAGAGACCAAACAACTGACCAAACACTGACAAATTTAAAACAGATGTGACAAAAATGCTAAAACTCGGCCAAATATAAAAAAATGACTTTGTATCTAAATTATATTATTATTATATTCCTATATTGAATCATGTAAAAATGTTATCCATAAACCTTTTAGGTTTATATTATATTTTAAATAGAAAAAAAAAAAATATTAAATATCAATTATTTTAGGGAGGATTATTATTACCAAGCTATTTGCTTTCCTGTAGGCTCCCAAGCAATCGCGGTTATAGATGAATCCGGTTCATTTTTAACTTTGTGGCACTCATCTGGAACTTTAACTAGTATGTTGTCATTTGGATCGTAAATATAAAGGTGGCCTCTTAGCGTCCCCATCTAAAAATGAAAACACAATTATTAATAGGTATATTAACACTCATAATTCTTCAATGAGTGCAAATTGAGAAAATACATGATTTATGAGCAAATCATTTAGTGATGTCTTTGTTGGCAGATTTATTTAGATTGTATATTACACACATTTAATCTTGATCTTCAATTTAATTCTTCAAAATATCATTCATTTCAGACATCTAATAAAACGAAATAAAATTATATTAATTTAATGAAATAAATCAAGTGATGCAGATATAATGAAGTATATTTTCTAAATATATGATATTTTTAAAATTTCTTAGGTTACTAAAATTTGTTTAATGAATTGAAATAATAAAAGCTATGCCTCGATACTTACAGCAATGAATATACCACATGGATCCCACTTGACAACTAAGATACTATCTGTAGAGTTCTCAAAGGTGAAAAGTTTTGCCATCTGATTTCTGGATGAGTCTATCATGAACACCTGATCGGCCAGAGCAGCCACCAACAAGTCCTTCGAACTCAAGTCCAGTATATCATTGTCTGAAAAATAAAGAGTAATGATGAAGTCTTATTCGTGCAAAAGATTGATGCATACAATAAAATAAAACTTACAAAATACTAAAACAGGCATTGATATTTTTGTGTCCTGGCGTGTCCCGCTGATTAAAAATGTATCTTCTGTTATAATTGATAAAAAAATTATATGAAATAAAGTAGGTATTTTGTGCAAGTTCTACATTTAAAGAGAAGTATATTATATTATGACAGAGATTGTCATAACCAAAAACCGCCAAAATATATATATAGACGTCAACTAACATAAATTTCTTAGTACAAACACTGGTGCCATGGTTGGTTACGTTCGATTAATTTTGAAACAATTTTGAAAAAGTCAAACTATTTACACTAATAATAATAATGACTCGGTAAATAAGTCGAGCCTTATTACAACAATACGTTTTTAACTAAGGGAAAAAATAATGAAAAACACTTTCTTAAAAAATGCGTTTTGTTTAGTAGAGGATTTTATTATGCAAGAATAACTACTTGAACTGCGGTATAAATATGTCTGACATACGCGAGAGGGGACATTCTTCCGCTGTGACCCGACCCGTTTCCTAAAGAAATATTAGGTCAGGTTTTGGTAATACAGTTAACAGGCGATATGGCTATCATATTGAAACAACCATCCAAACTATGAGCTGCACAAAAGGGTAAAGAAAAATCGTCATCGGCATCACAGCAAGTCACAACCCGTTTAGGTTACAACCCCCAAGTAACCAAGTTGTAACATAATTCTATTATAGGTTTTTTCATATAAGCTTGCAATTGAATTAGTGTGGGTACGGTGCGTAATACGCGCATTGTTTCGACGAACACGTTTCACAAAAACAATGCGCGTATTACGCACTATACCCACACTAAATCAATTCCAAGCTTAAATGAAAAGAAATATAGCCATCGACCATGAATTCTATCACCTTCTTAGTCGCAATTTTCACCCTAGCTATGAAAAATATCGTAAATAATTTAATATGGTGGCGTTTACTTTGTAGAAATCCATTTAAATAATTATGCATAAAAACACGCTTTTTTGTTTTTCCACTATTTTTATTTAGAACATCATTACTGCATGTTTGGAAAAAGTTTGTTTCCGTATCTTAATTTTCACTAAATTAAACCACGTAATGTACACATATTGAGTAATGTCTATCACTTCTATAGTCTGGAGAGGAGCAGTCCCTCTGATCACCAGGTGTAATAAATAAATAAATTACTTATTAATTGCATTGACCGCTCCCCTCAAAACTATAGTAGTAATTAATAACTTGACGTGTGGTACAAAGTTAAATTTAGTGATAATCAAAAAAATCATGTTGCACTACAAAGTAACTGCCACATCCATCAATAATTTCCGTTCTTTAGTCTACACTTATTTGAAGAAAAAAACGTTTCTGAAACCTGCACCTACTTGTGATATCCTCAAATAAAAGTGATTGGTAAAAAGCAAAAAAGTAGTTTTTTTAACCATTGCGGCGACACTCGCCAGACGTCGCCCCAACATTGGATGTGGCCGATTTTTTAAAAAGATTAAAAGTCCACTCACACATGCACTGTTCATATCCGGGTAGATCGAAAATGACATCCGGCTGCAGGATGACCGGCTTCTTCCGGGGGGCGCAGCTCCAGCCCCTGGGGGCGGAAGCCTCCGGCTGGGGCCGCGGGCGGCCGCCGCCCTGCGTGTGCCGGAGCACGGGCTCCGAGGGGCCATCGCCCAGGCCGCAGCGGTCGCCCAGCAGACTGGTATAGCTGCGCATGTGCCGAGCCTCATGCAACTGAAATGAGTAGATTTGTGATAATTTCTGTCCGTGATTATATTAATACTTAGTTATATTTATATAACATTATATATATAGATATATATATATATATATATTATAGATATAGATATATATAATATATATATATAATATATATATAATATATATAATATATATAATAGAATGTGTGGGATGCACGAACCTCCCCACATTCTGGAAATAAAGTTATATATATATTATATATAATATATATATAAGAATATATATATATATATATATAATATATTATATATAAGACAGACAGAACTATACCTGATTTCAAAAATATATAATTACATATCTATACCACGCAAAAATTATTCTAATTAGATCATTTTTAAATATAAAAATAGATTTACGAATATTTTCGATTTACGATGATTGATTACAGCCAAAGCATCAAACCAGGTTTGATTCAATTCAATTTTTTCAAATTATTTATTTCTATGTAACATTTACATTACAAACATACATTTAAGTCACTAAAAGTCATTAAAATGCCACGTATCCACCTGACTCACTGTATATTGTAAACACGGAAAAACCTTCAAATCGAGCAAACAACTTCGAGATCGAGGAGATACCAAGATAGAAATTAGCGGATAATGTCAAGCAGACCTGAAAATGGTGGAAGAATACCTAGCAGACTGTATCTTAAAGAAAATGTAAGGGATGGTTGGCCCCATGAGGCCTCTAAAGAAAAAATAAGCTGCTCTACTCCAATATTGTTTCTTTTTCCTTTTGATTACGCTTGACGATTAGTCTTCAGGTGAACGTAGACCAACAAACTTTGACTAGATGTAAACCCATGGAAAATCATGTTACAGAATAATAATCAATATACCTTACGTCTAACCTGGGCCGCGCGCTGATTGCGTCACACTCTAATTATTATCTATAATTTTAATTCCAGTAAGTTACGGACGTTACGGACCGACAGACATTATATATAGTTGATATGGCAGTGATATTGTAGTGCAACATGAATATTGGTCAACACTCGCGTCATATAGTTTTCTTACCATTCTTTCCTTATTCATTCGCTCAACATGCCCAAATCATCTAAACGACTCTTTTTTCTTTCTATCGACTATGCTATTTTCTTCAGTTTTTCTTTCTTTTCCAACATCTTCATTATTTACTCTATCATAATGGATGTGTCTAAGTGATCTCATCTATACCGCATTCGTCTACTTTCGTTCCTCTTCTACCAGCTCCATCAGTGTTGGTACCAGCTCCGATTATGTACCGCTAGTCGTGCCTCAGTAGACAACTATTATTTAAATTTACACAACAACTTTTAATACACACACACGTTGAGTTATATTTATGAGAGAGGAGCAGTCCCTTTCATCACAGGTATAATTAATAACTAACCTAAATTCAGAATATTATCAATTTATTCGAGTAACGCAGCGGGTTTTGAGAATTATTTCAAATAAATGTAGGATCGGAGATGTGTTGTAGAATATTGTCTATAATTATATGATTTCTAGGATTTCAGCTGTTAATTATCAATCCAATGAGGCACCGAGTGGTTCTTCGGAAAAAAAAATCGGTATCCGTTATGTGGTTGGTGAATTCCGATAATTTGTTGCGTTTTAAAACCGCAAAAAAACTGAATACTTTAATATAGGATCATCTCAGTTGATTAAAAACTACTAAACTCAGTACCTCAAAACCGATTCATAATGAATAGCTTGGAAACCAATGAAATACGAGAAAAAATAAATCAGAGGAATTTATTTGACTATGCTCTACGTAAATATATACGTAGAGCATAGTCAAATAAAATAGTCTTATACGTAAAATAGAGCATAGTTAAATAAATTCAAATCGAAGTCAAAGAAATTACGATTTCTCAATCATTTTATATTGCAAATTGCTTGTGATTTAGGCTATGTGTATTAATCATCAAATTTAAAGTCAATCTTTAAGATTCACATTATTGATAAGGATGAATTGGCAGATACTTAATATGCTATTTAGATCTGCTAGCAAAATCAAAGTGGGGGTATTTTGTTATTATATTTAAATATTTATTTCTGAACAAATTAGACACTGGATGAATACAAAAAAAAAATTTTTAAATCTTCAGTCGTACCTATAATATAATATAGGTAGCTATGCAGGAGGTCACGTAGCTAGTAGCGGAGACGAGCGACATGAAAGTTTGCATTTTTTCTTTTCAATATTTCTGACTTATTTTCTGTAAAACGTTGGAATATAACTACAGTTACTTATATGGAAAATTATATATTTATTCGTTTTGATACAAATCAAATAAAATGGCCTTACAGAAATTTGAAAAATATTTTTTGTGAGGTTTTTGTCATTTTTTTGACTTGTATAGAAGCGAATGAATTTTTATTGTTCAATTTAAATTACTATATTGATAGTTTAATGCTTTACATAAAATAAGTGAGAAATGTTGAAAGGAAAATGCAAACATGATGTCACTTATCTTCGTAACTGTAGCAAATTATAAAGACAAAACCACGATTTTCAAATAAAACAAAGAAAAAAAGAAAGATAGAGTAGGGAATGAACGAATTAGAAGTGAATGTGATCGCTGAGATGGTTTGGTCATGTGAAACCGGTGAGTGAAAGAAAATTTATGAGTTGAAGACAGCAGAAACAGAGGACGTCCGCGGAAGACCTGGTATGACTAGATAAATCAAATATTGAAGGATGGCCGTGTTAGAAGCTTCAACAACCGAAGAGCGTGCATGAGAAGATGTATAAAAGTGGATGAAGCAAAAGCGGTGTGCAAGGATAGGAGAGTGCGGCGTTCTATCCTCTCTACATAGCCCCTTGGGAAATATCGTGATGGTTGGTTAGTAATAAGAATCAGACAATGTCCCAAGATAGCTAATAAAGTATTTTTTGCAGAATAGTGTAAACAGAATGTGGTAATTACCTGTTTGAAGATCTCATCCCCTTCCGCCGCCGGATCCTTCCGCTCGGAGAAGATCTTCGATTTGGTGACCTGGTGGTCCACCCCTGCCCTGCTGGAGACGAAGCGGTCTGCAGAAGACGGCTGAAAACAAACATATTTTTAACAAAGATATATTAAAGACGTTTCGTAGAAACGAAATTATATGTTTTTATTGGAAAGTAGGTATGTAGTCTTTTATGTGGGTGTTCATAGGACCTTCACCTTGCGACCTATCGAACGGCTGGCTTAAGTGATTAATTTACACAATGTAAAGTTCATTGATGAATAGTGTCCCCTGGGATAAAATCCAGCACTGTTTCCTTGAAAAATTTGGATAAACTCAAAATATTCTGATTTTTTAAACAATTCATTCGATTTGTAAGTACCGCGAAATAAAATGTCGATAATCAAACCGGTTTTATATAGGTAAAATAAAAATATGCAACTTTCCTTGTAGCAATGTCCGTCACTAGCACTACAAAAATTAAAAAATTATGATGATATATAAAAAGCAAATATTAGCAGGCACGTGTAGTGAGAACAATGACGAAATAGCACGAAAAAATCTAAATGTAATATTTATTTAACAGAATATTATGGTATATAAAAATCTGAATAATACGTAAATTATTAGGAATATTATGGGATATATCTATAAATTAATTTTTTTTTTAAGTATTTGCTTAGGAATAATAGATACCTACAACATTTTTCATGTAACAACATCCCTCTCTATCAGATACAAAAAAGTAAGTGATGAGTATAAGTATAAAAGAAGGGGTCAGATTTTTTTTGTTTCTTTGTTCTATGTAACAATTAGCCCTTAGAAGTATGCGTGGTAGGTAAATCCATTTATGATAGACTAAATAAAAAGCGAATTGGGAAATAATATAAAGCTGATCTTAGCATAGCAATAAAATTAAAGAAAGGGGCACTCAAGGAGTTGGGCGTGATGAAAAAAACGAGGAAAGAATGGTAAAAAAAATTGACGTAAGACCGACGGGCGGCACCAGAATGAGGAAGAAGACGTAGCATGACCAGATCAACCAGATACTGGAAGATGTGCCTCTTAAGAGCCTCTACATTAATCGTCGAGCTTGCACGCAAATACGTATCAATGTTGATAAGGCGAGATTGTATGTCGGGACAGAAGAGGTACTGTATACTCAATGCCTATTATAAGTAAGGTCATTTAAATATACAATCAAAACACGTTGGAGAAGATCTTTTTAATTTTTAAACTTCATCAACTTCATCGCCCGCGCACCGACATACGTGGCTCCTCCCACTCCCACTACTATGTGTTGTCAAACTTAAAAAATATTTCTATGTTCTACAAAGACCGCTTAGTCAACATACCGAACATACATCAACATGCCTTATTTAATAATTTTCGCATAAAAAAATTGTGAAGATTTTTGGCCCAACAATGCAGAAACCTCCCTTATCTTAAATGTATACATAAATAATAGTAAAAGTTTGCTTACCATTTTTGTTTTATTCATTTTAAAAATGTAACACTTATTATAACAAATTTAAACACTGTAGACAAAACACAAAACTGACACTGAACTTAGTAAGCTTTGACTAGACACTCCTAGAAAACACTCAACTATCAACAGAGTTCGTAGTTATCAACAGAGTTCATAGGTACACTGGCAGAACACTAATTACACCCTCTCAAGTCTGCGTCTGATAGACAACTGAATTCACCCCAACAGCTTTCACTTTATTTTCTATATTAAAATACTATTTTCAACAATAACCTGATTCACGAAAGACCTAATTAACGTCCTGACTCATAATGCTAATGCTTTCAGGAATAGTAAACGAATGCTTTCATTGGTTTGTTTTTAATTGCATTTCCGTCACCAGTACTCCTCAAATTCATCTGAAATAACAATTGGGATTTCAGAAAAATACAACTGCACTAAATGTACATGTCATTAAAAGTCAATTAGACTATGTACAATATTGATATTTATAATTATTGCGAGTGAAGGGTTGTTTCTTTTGTAGTTAGACTTAATTCAAGTGGCCATTTTGAGGATTATTATCATGCCGAGAAAACTAATAAATAATTAAGTACGTTGAAATTGTTGTTTACAAAATATGATTTAAGGACAAAAGTCTTATTATATTTAGGAATAACACGAGATCCATAGTGTATTGAAGCTGTTTTGTATTAAGAGGTTTATTTACTAGAAGGTATTGAGTAAACAAATATTGACTTGTTTTTATTCCTGTAGTAATATAGTGCGTAAAAAGCATTGATTTTCTAACAAATTGTTTCTCAAGTAACGTGCCTTCGGTTTACACAACTTGTTAAAAATGTAATTGTTAAATTAGGAATATATTATGTATAATATAATTAGTTTTACAAAAATATATACAATGTACAGATGGCTTAAAGTGATGTGAAATAAAATGTGATTTTTATGAGTTTTTGAAGCGACCATTTCGTCGAAACTTATGAAAATTTTGATTTGAAAAATTGATGATAATTGTAAAATTAAACACACTTTGTTGATATTTCTCAGATAGCATAGCTGAAAGCATAATTTTTTTGTGCAGTTTTGAGAGTTATCTTTTATCTATTTACGGTATAGGAGAATAACTTAATGACTTACAAGACGAAAAAAACTTAATGACCTTTGTCCACGATGATCTCATAATGAGATTTTGATCTATAAAATGCTCTTATCTCCTACAGAAACCTCATTTGTGACCATGGACCGTAACAGGTGCAATAAAAGAGGTTAAAAGTACCTTTTCGGTCTATAAAATAAAGCACATCTCATTTCATTATGTATATCGCTGAACAAATTAATGAACGCACGATGATCGCTGGTGTCGTCCAGAGCAAAACAGCATTCAACAGCAAAGCCCTTCAGGCCAACGTTACTATTTCCTTTGCAAATCAGCAACAAAGATTATTAAAAAGATGTGGTATATTATATCTTTGATAAATCAGTGAAGGAATATTTTATTAATTAGTAATATAATTTCAAATATATCAGGGGACCACGTTGGTCAGCATTAAGCAGACGATTAATATTTTTTACTTATTGAACGGCTCCGCAGAACAAAGCTTGTAGAAAAGGAACGACAATAGACTGAACGCCGTGGAGATGGGATCACTTGGACATACCCATATACATAGTAAATCTATTAATGATATTAAAGAATGAAGATTTAAGGATATAATGTAAAGCTGGTCTTAGCATAGTTAATAGAATGAAAAAAGGGTCACTCGGATGGTTTGGGCATACTGAGCGAATGAATGAGCAAAGAATGGTAAGAAAATAACACACAACTTTTGACGAAAGACACGGCGTTACCAGATTCTGTAGGATGGTCCTGTTAGGAGCCTCAATAATCGTCGAGCTTGTATGCGAAGATGTATGAATATGGATAAGGCGAGAGTTGTGTCAGGATAGTGGAGTGAGGCGCTCTATCGTCTCTGCCTACCCCCGCGGAGATAAGAAAATAACTTATTAAACAGGAGAGAAATCCTTATGAATTTGCTCTCAAGAATTATTACTATGATGATGGTTAAATAAACTAAATAATCCACTTACTTTTTATGGTGGAATAAATTAATGTGTTAAATAAAATTCAATAGATATTACTGAAAATATCGAATTATTTAGGTTTGCTTACAGTTGCTCAAATAGCAGTGAATTCTGGAAAAAAACGTATTACCATATTAACATAAATCATCAGTTCAAAATATTTAAAATAGATAACTTTAATATTTGTTTAGCCTACATTCATATAAACTCAATACAATTCTGGGAAAGTACAAATTTTTGTGTGTTCGTTCGCTGAAATGGACGTTATTTACATTAAATTTCCCAGAAACAAGTTGACGGTAATTACATTTTAATCTTATGTCAAGCCGTAAGGCTATCGCCTTGGTCAGGATTTTGAATCTAGTTTGAATGAGATTATAAACATAATTCTATTTTTATACTATGTCCTTTTGGCTGAATTTAAAACGTAAGAATATTTATATGATGTATTTAATTAAAAATGAATATTTTTATATCTTTACTGCGATAAAAAAAATTAGTAATTAGTAAATTGTAAATCTGATGTTGGCATAGTTAATAAAATGAAAAAAGGGTCACTCAGATGGTTTGGGCATAACGAGCGAATGAATGAAGAAAGAATGTTAAAAAAAATGACGCAAGTTTTGACGGAACCAGAAAGAGAGGACGACCCCGGAATACATGGGGTGACCAAATTATGGAGGATTGTCCTGTTAGGAGCCTCAATAATTGTCGAGCTTGTATGCGAAGATGTGGATAAGGCGAGAGTTATGTGCAGGACAGAGGAGTATGGCGCTCTATCGTCTCTGCGTACCCCCGCGGAGATACGGCGTGATGTTAAGTAAGTAAATAATTAACTTACTAAACAGGAGAGCAATTCTTATGATTTCGCTCTCAAGAATTATTAGTATGATGATGGTTAAATAGACTAAAAAATCTACTAACTTTTAAAGTGGAATAAAATAATGTGTTAAATAAAATTCAATAGATAATACTGAAAATATCATAATATTTAGGTATACTTACAGCTGCTCAACTAGCAGTAAATTCAGGAAATAACGTATTACCGTATTAACAAAAATCATCAGGTCGAAATATTCAAGAGGGATAACTATAATATTTGTAAGCATATATTCAAATAAAAACAATACAATTCTGTGAATGTACAAATTTTTGTGTGTTCGTTCGCTGAAATGGATGTTATTTACATTTAATTTCCCAGAAATAAGTGGACGTTAATTACATTTTAATCTGATGTCAAGCGGAAAGCCTTTGGCCTTGGTCAGGTTTTGAATATTGTTCGATGAGATTATTATAAACATAATTCTGTTTTTATACCATGTCCTTTAGGCTTAATTTAAAAAGTAAGGATAGTAATATGATGTGTTAAATTAAAAATAAATACTTTTAATATATATACTGAAATTACAAAAAGGCTATATTCGTATAGATTAGGAACGTAGGGCGCCCGCGAAAGACCTGGCATAATCAGATAGACCAAATATTGAAGGATGCTCCAGTTAAAAGTTTCAACAATCAAATAGCGTGCATGAGAACATAATATATTTATTTTATCATATATCATATTATTAATGTGTACCTATGAATATGTACGAGGCAAAAGCCAAAACGAGGCCAGGATAGAAGAGTGTAGCGTTCTATTCTCTCTGCCTACATCTGCAGAAACGGAATAGTTTGTTAGTAAGTAAGTATGCTTTAAATTTTTCATTTTTAACGTTGACTTATTATTCTCTGATGTTACTTTACTCGCTCACGAAATGCCGTATTTATATTTGAAAGGATGGTTTTAGTTAGATTTTTATTATTTATTATTAATTAACGCCCTATAGGGCTTTTACAATAGATAGGTATAGTGCACATTAACATAATAGATGTATAGTTTAGAGAAGAGAAAAAAAAACATAATACATGTAAAAATAGGAATGACAAAGTGAGAAGAAAGCGCAAGAAGCATAAGAAAAACATAATAATATATAGAAATTTAAAAACAAAAAAAAAGATGATGAATATTATATAGGTAAACTAGCTGTAACCCGTAAAAAATGACGGATTTTTTTTTTTAAACAGAGATGTGAACATGGAATACGTGTCACATGAATATTCTTACTATTTTCAATCCTATTCTCATAATCCTATTTTTATAGCACAAGCGTTTAGCTAGTCTGAAGTAAGGTTCGAACCCGCGACCTTTGGGTGACGAGGCGAGTGTCCTAACCACTAGACCAATAAGCTACTCACATTGGTTTGCGTCTTTACTAAGCCCTAATATATATTTATATTTTTATTTTATATTTATATATAAAAGTATATTTTTGGCGGTCCACGGAGAGGCGGCCGTAGCAACATGCGTGGAGCAGCCGGTTCGGGTTTTCTAGTCCGGGGTTCAAGCCCAATTTCCGGCCATTTCATTTGTTTTTGAGCCGTGAACTCGAAGGAAATTACGGACATTATACAACGTTACGGATGGACAGACAGACGGACAGACAACGAAATTACTATGTTTTATTATCAAACGCCCTACATGTATTTGAGAATCAAGTCTTTTTATTAATATCGCAAAGATATTATTATCTTAAATATATAACATAATAATTTAAATAAATAAAAATTGTTTAAATAATGAAATAAATTAATTTAGTTTTCGAGTAAGTATAAACTTTCATGAAAATATTCCATTGAGAATGTTAATATGTGCTTGTATGTATACAAATACACTAGTTTTTGTTGTAATCAAAAATACCTATTAGTTTTGATTTTACAGGCATTTAAACTTACGATAAATATCGAGTCCCGCTAGCAGTCACGTGACCGCATGTGACGTCATTTTACAACGCTCAGCAAGTCGCCAGCGGTGACAGTAAAGTGGCTAAGGAGCCTGCGCAGTATTTCGTTTTCATCCGCGCATTACGTTAATAGTGTTAATTAGTATATAGTTTTTTTTTTTTTCATTGTTTTACTGTTTATTTACATTAAGATTAGTTGATACAATATACTAATAACTGCCACACTAGGTAAAAACCTGTTCTGTGGCAGTTATTCTCATATGGTATTTATTTAGTGGATAAAAATGACAATTGAAGAATCTAAATATAAAAGAAAATAAAAAGAAAAAATATACATATAAAATCAAGCTAAAAATTTAAAGTAAATCATAGGAATAAATCTAAGAGAAAAGAAAAGAAAATACACATATAAAATTAAGATAAAAATTTAAGTAAAAAATAAATATTATATTACAGTATAGTATAACTTATATAAATATTTTTTGCCAATTCAGAGGTCAAGGGCGGATCACTTCTTCAGCATACCTTCTACCTGATATTTTTATAAACTTATTGATACGATGTTTAAAAGGTTTGTGTACAGTTATTTCTTTAGTTTCATTGGGTAACTTATTGAAGACAAGCGGGGCAGTGAAATTATATTGTCTTTGCCCAAAAGACGTTTTCCTTTTAGGTACCTCAAAATTAATTGCATTTGCCAATCTTGTAACCCGTGTTTGTTGTGTACGATTAAAATTTACGTTGTCCTTGTGGAATTTTAAAAGTATGGTTTTAAGGTATAATTGTCTCGGATCAAGAACGTTAAATATTCCAAACAAATCATCTGAAGGAAACATTCTCGATTTCTTGGTGATTATACGCATGATGCATTTTTGTGATTTTGTCAGCGGATCCATGACTGATTTGACACACCCTCCCCATCCAATTATGGCATAGGATAATAGGGATTGAGTGATGGAACGTGATGGCGTTTATGGTGTTAATATTCGATTAATGAAATGGATGAAGGATTCGAAAAAGGGCAATCGGATAATCTGCCTAAAATAGATGCACTAATGGTTGCCCACTCTTTATCAACAAATAGTGATTTCGTTGCCGCCGAAATGCGAGGAATAAAAATGTAAAGGTTAACTTTTCTTACTATTTAGAAAATAATTTATCTGTTATAAATTGTTTTATTTAAACAAAATACCCAACAAATATTATTTTGCGACTCAAATAGGCAGAAGTATCAAATCTTTTAAGCTTTACATTATAGACAACAAATGTATGTTAAAGTTTTATATCTGTAGGTACGAATGTACATAAATGTGAATATAGGTAGGTACATACCTCTTCTTAGTAAATTTTACTAAATACATACATTGATTTACTGCAAATGTAGTGGGTTGAACAGATGTACTAAACCTTTTTTAATTTGATTTGTCTTATTAATAAAATACGTGAGGCCGTGTTATTTATTTTTATTTGTAACTTATTCCAGATCGGCAAGAGACAGCTATGGTGATGATGTTATTCGTTGCGTACAAGTAAAAAGAGTAAGTGACGTGTGTTCGGTCAAATGTAGAATTACACCAGAACATCGCGTACGTACCACACCTTATCGTTGCAGTTTAGAATGCAATGAAAAGGACCAAGAAGTTTTAAACGTAACTTGCGAAGATTGTGCCGCCAGCAATATTTTTGAGTTTGTTCAAATCTTTCAGAACGGTAGTACTGGATTTCTAGTCACAGAGACATCATTAATCAATTAAGTATATTGCTTCATAAATTCAGTAAAATCAATTGTGGGAGTCTCATTTGATCGACATTAACGATATCAAAAATAATTAGCGACATCTGTGGGGATTTAGGGGGAAGGAAAATGGCTGTCACAGGCCGGTATAATAGGTTGTTACAACACGTACGTGATGTGTGTCATATAATCCAAATATATACAACATTCAAAAATTAGTAAGACATGGTATATTCTATCATGGTGGAAATGGCGAACGTTACATATGTGTAAAGTGATCACTTAAGCCTACCATACGATCGGTCGTAAGTCCGATATACACCATAAAATGACTTCTATACCTACTTTCCCATAATAATAATAAAATACAGTTTCGTCTCTTTGACACATCCATAATATACATTAATTGATACTATAGCATTTTTAATGTGGCTACATCGTCGAAGCGAGGAACCTTCAACGACTGCTATCAAGTGTTATTGGAAAAAATCTAAGCTATCGGGTATCGGTACCACACTGAAAATGATTTAAGATAAAAACTTTGGTACAAGTGGTATAACACGTCATGAACCCGGTCAGGAAGGAAATTTTTTTTTTGACATGGTAGCATTAAAACTTAGAGTGCTTCAAATACAGTGCTTTCTCTCACATTATGTATGTGAAAAAAAAGATGCTGAAAAGATGTCTATTCATTACTTAATTAATCATTTCAAAACATCTTTTGTGGATCTTGATGTCGAAAGTTTTATAACATATTGCAAGAACGAAATGACGGAATCAGGATGTCTTCAAGTGAAAAATGACACAATAGCTCAATCAGATTCAAATTTGTGGTTTGAGATGCGCTACGGACGCTTCAAAAATGCACGAAGCTGCTCGGTGTACAACAAAATATGGCTCATTGGTTGAACAAATATTTGGTGCCATAACTTTTAAAGAAACTGCTGCTATCAAAAGAGGAAAAATATTAGAATAAGATGTCATAAATGAAGTCGCGAAGGTAAAAAATATAAAGATAGAGGAATCTGGTCTTTTTTTTAAGAATGAGTGGCCTATGATTGGTGCCTCGCCTGACGGGCTTACTAACGACTGCGTTGTAGAAGTAAAGTGTCCAGCCAAGAACAGAACCAGAATTCTGTCATGGGTGGAAATTACATTGTGAAAAGTGATCACTTAAGCCAGCCGTATGATAGGTCGTAAGCCCTATGAATACTCAAAGACTTCCATGTCTACTTTCCCATAAAAGTATAATTTTGTCTCTGTAAGACATCTTTAATATATTGATTTACTAAAGCTTACTTTACAATGCAATTTTAAAAATATCGAGGTTTCATTAATCGGCAGCGAAATCTTTGTATACTACGTCATTTGAAGGAGCATAGATGTGTTTAGCATAGCTCCTTCAAATATATGGAAGAATGCTGATTTAGAATATATAAAAAAGTAACCCATAAAAACCAAGTTTTTACTATTGTATTGTACTCCCTTTCTCATTTTCGGGTTTCGCGTCTACCATATGCGTTGAAATATCCATACAACTTGTATTAAAAAAAAACATAAAAAATTTGAAAAATCCAAAATTATACTATAATTATTATTTTTTTTAACGAAAATTTGATAGATCTTCTTGATTGTCGCCACGAGTTTGCTTGCAAAGTTTCAGCTCGATTGGATCACGGGAAAAGGGTTAAAAATTGATGTAAAGTTTTTTAGACGGCAAGCCGGCAAGCAAGCAAGCAGACGCCACGAGTTAATATAAAGGGAGTAATAACATTAAATCTCTACAAAAACGTTGCGAAATAGCAGACTTAATTTTTTTTTAATATCCTCAGGCTCAATAGATTGTCCTGAATTTATTCAGGCTCTCTATCAATGTTCCTCCTAAAGTTCAAGGATATACCTATTCTACCCTATTCTTTTTCACCTCTTGTTTCTACAAACTCATATCTGTGGCGAACTTGCAAAAAATTCAATACAATCATAAAAAAGTATAATTTAGACTTATTTCTAAATAACCCTACTCATGTGCGACGCTAGCTTTCCTAGCCATTTTTTAAATAAAAAAAATATTTTTATTTTCCATTATATCATGTTTTATCAATATATTACATCATATATATGTATACCACGCAAATACGATACATTGTCACTACCAGTGAAAACCTAAAATTGGCTTTTATGTTTCCCATACTTTGTATTTACTAAATTATTGTTAGCTGTTGGTCTTCCGAAAAATATAAATAAATAAATAAATTTAAAAAATTGATAATGTCTGAATGTTCTTACGGTGGAATCGGTGAACGTTGTACCGTGTAAAGTAATCACTGAAGCCAGGTCATAAGGCCAGGGCCAACCTTTAAAGATTTCCATACACGTTTCCCATACTAATATCTTCGTCTCTGTAATACTTTTGTAATTTATCTTAATTAATTATTATTCATGTAATTGTGTTCTCAGAACATATATCCTACAAAAATTGAATGATAATTTTATATTTATTGATACAACACTATTATTGCTTAGGATGTTTGACCAAAAAATACGCGGAATTTTTTCATCAATATTAATTTAATCCCCAATTTTTTTTTCGTTTCTTGGTTTCTAAGTTTATGGTAATTCTCAAGACTGGTCTGTTAAAAATATCACATCTACCATTATACGAATGCCGGGAAATAAGTGATTTGACATATTTGAAAAAATGTATCGAGCTAAGCAGACTGTCTAAGTAACTTATAAATACTTCTTCTTCAAATATAGCAAATTTTTTTTGTGGTAACATAATTATAATTGATATAAATTAACTTTGTTAAAACCACTTATTTATTGAAAAATGTTGAATTTTTTCAATAAATAATTGGTTTTAACAAAGTTAATTTATATAAATTATAACTTATAAATAGATTGAAATTCCATGTCCACTATGTAACAAGTGACAATGGTACCCGGAGAACTAGGTGTAACCACGAGCCTTACAGACTCTATGATGATATAGATGTGATAAGGTATATGAAAATCTTGAGGCTCAGGTGGCTGGGGCACCTAGAACGAATCAGAAAAGAACGGAAGCACTCTCACCCCTTAAATAGCGCTGAACTATAGACCAGTGCAGGGGGGAGACGAAGGAGAGGAAGACCCAAGTTGACTGTGCTGATAGGGACCTCAACATGCTAGGCACAGTAAATATGAAGAACATGGCCGCCAGCCGGGCGGAATGACGATGACTCCTAGGCCTGAATTCAATAGTCAATAGTCTGAGTCAATACTTTAATGATTTTAAGGTTAATTTTTTCCAAAACTTACGTCTATAAAGCTTTGGATCACTTCCAGGAAAGTTTTTTTTTCATTTCTTTTTTATAATTATTTTTATTTCCTTTCTTTTTTATTCTATTTTTTTTACTTGGACCAATAAAGCCTTGGATCACTCTAGGACAGTATTTTTTTTCTTTTTTTTGTAAATTTTAATGGTTATTTTTTTAGTAAAAGTACTGTCATTTTTTACTGGTTACAGCTAGTTGTACTATTTTATCCTGCACCGGAAAAATATTCTCTATATTATTGTATAAAAGCTGTTCGTACACGGCGTTGCACGGGTTAAGAATTAAGTTAAAAATAAATTTGTGGGGGAAACAAAGGCTTGATTCGAACGGTATAGATTTGTAACGAAAATATGTCAGTGGGAGGGGAAGGGGTATGAGAATAGGGGGGAAATATCGCTTATGTTACTCGCCGAGTCCTAAAGAATAAGTTTCCAAATTTTGAGTCCGATCGGTCAAACGGTACAGATTTGCATCGAAAATAGGGCAGGGGGAGTGGAACGGGTATGAGAATAGGGGGAAAATGTTACCTATGTTACTCGCCGGGTCCCAAAGCATAAGTATGCAAAATTTGGATCGAATCACGGTTGGACAAACGTTGACAAACAAACATTGACAAACGGTGTGGATTTGTATAGAGAACAGACAGACAGACAGGCATACAGACAGACATTGAGTTTTATAGGTATAGACTAGCTGCTCGTACCCGGCGTTGCACGGGATAAGGATTTAGTTGAAAATAAATTTGTGGGGGAAACAATAGTTTGATTCGAAAGGTCTATACCTTATACAAATACATACACAATATACAAATATATATTTGCATCGAAAATATGTCAGGGGGAGAGGAAGGGGTATGAGAATAGGGGGGAAATATCGCTTATGTTACTCGCCGAGTCCTAAAGAATAAGTTTCCAAATTTTGATTCCGATCGGTCAAACGGTACAGATTTGCATCGAAAATAGGGCAGGGGGAGTGGAACGGGTATGAGAATAGGAAGGAAGTGTTGCATATGTTACTCGCCGGGTCCCAAAGCATAAGTATGCAAAATTTGAATCGAATCGGACAAACGGTGTGGATTTGTATGGAGAACAGACAGACAGACAGACATTGAGTTTTATAGGTATAGATTTATTATTTATAGGGTAAAATAAATAAATGCAGTATTTTTTCTTTTGATATTTATATTTTATTTTTTATATTGTAAGTAGCAATGTGTACAATTACATATAAAATTACAAAATTTAATGAATATAAAATATTTTAAACTAAACTAATCATAATACTACAGTACATTTGGTTTGATTTAAAAGAATTGCATAAAATAAACACAGCACATTTTTAAATATCACACGCTAAAATTAAATAAATAACAATCATATTTTTTAAAATAATTTCATAAATTCTACCTAAATAATGAAGATTGTAAGGAACATGTACTTTTGGTCCAATTTAAAATAATTACATTAAATATCTTCAAGTTTGTGTTTACTGGGGTATTATGCCGTATTTTTACGACCTTTCGGGACAACGTTTAGGATCCCATTGCTTGGACCCTGCAATGGGATCCGAAACGTCGGCCCGAAAGGTCGTAACAACACGGCATAATACCCCAGTAAATACAAACTTGAAGATTCTGAGTGGCCGTGAAAACCTAAGAACATACATTAAATATGCATATAAAATATCAAAATTATCACAACTTTAAGAATACTAATAAATATAATTTCAAAATTTTTTTGTCATCAATTTTTCCTGAATAATTATATCTAAAGGAACATATTGAACAATTTTAAAAATATATTTAATACTGTTAATATTTAATGCATCTATCTAACTGTGAAACCAAAGTTATTAAATTCATTTATATGATTAGTTACTTTTGACATCTTCGTTTTTTTATATTGTATGAAGCAATGTGTTCAATTTCATATAAAATTACAAAATTTAATCAATAATAAAATATTTTCAGCTAAACTAATTATAATACTACAGTACATTTGGTTTAATTTAAAAGAATGCACAAAATAAACATAACACATTGTTTAATATCACATGTTAAAATCAAATAAATAACAATCATATTTTTTTTAAATAACTTCATAAATTCTACCTAAATAATGATGATTCTATGTGTGAGAATGTACTTTTGGTCCAATTTAAAATAATGACATTAAATATGCATATAAAATTATCACAACTTTTTCCTGAACAATTATATCAAAAAAGAATATATTTAACAATTTTTAAAATACATTGAATACTGTTAACAAAGAAAACATTTATCTAAGTGTGAAACCAAAGTTGTTAAATTCATTTATATGATTAGTTACTTTTGACATCTTCGTTTTTTTAATCTTGCGTTTATACATATTGTGCAGCGGTCCTCCGCTTCCCAGGAAATTCCATATAGAAAGGTTCTCATACGAAGAGGCGCTTGCTGGAAAAAAAAAAAAATTATTAATAATCCGTATGTTTTTTCAGAAGAGTTTCTGTCTAACCTCAGCAAATCGAAAAGAATAGCGACATTTATTGACGTATTTTAATATTTAACTGTTTGCTCGAGACATCATCTTTTATGTTGTCTCGAACAAACAGTTAAATATTAAAATACCTAGATAAATGTCGCTATTATTTTCGATTTGCTGTTTGTTCAAGACAATAAAAAGGATGATGTACTTATTAAGTAATGAAATATCTGCAATGAGGCATATCCGATTTGGAAAAAATGGTTTAGTTAAGTTTAAAGAAATTTGAAGAAATTTGAAAAATTTTTTTTTAATCTTTTTAACTATTACCTTTAAAATTGTCCTAAGGATTGAAATTAATTATATAGTATTTTTTCATGTGAAATGTGCACCGGTGCAACGTGCAAGTTGCGTGTCTGTCAAGCAAGTGGAGTTCTACAGAAATAGCACTGCGCGGGCATTTAATATATTTTTTGAAGATTTTTTCATTAAAATAATACTTTAATATGTTTTGTAATAAGTGAAAATAAAATAAATATAAACTATTAATCGTTTAATCCCAAATACTGTATAAAAACATCAAATTTCTTTCAGGGTGAGGAAATTCCTTTTTATGGGTTCAATTATTACGTTTCAGCAATATTGTTTCGTTTTAGCAACATTGATAAAAACTAATGTATAAGGCAAGAATAATGCTCTTTTTAATAATCAGGAATATTTTTAATAATAATCAGGAATATTTTTCTTTTACAGTTTGTCAGATAAGTAAAACACTACTCAGAAAAAAATCACAATTTTCAAGGTAGTGTTACGTTTCATACCATTGAAAAGGAAACTAAAACTCATTGAGAATTGAAAACTCACCAATTTTTGTACCGTCTGGACTGAAGAGGAGAGCGCGCGTCCTACCAGAAGGAGCGCACATTTCGTCCGTGACTCTGCCAGGAGCAGCCAGCACCAGTAGTCTGGAGTGCCAATAAGCCCAGCTCTCCGCGTTTTGTTGAAGCTCTTCTAAAATAAGAAATATCTGCTATAAATTGTTGTAAAACTGAACCAATTCATTCAAATATTGACTATTATAATGTTGGACGTTCTCTCTTAAATCAGAATTCCTGTTTGCTTTCCTTGGTTTTGCTCTAAAGATACACGCCGTGTTTGGTTGCTCATTACTTAATTTTGCAAGTATTTTCTTGAATAAAAGAATACCTGTAAAATTGCGTCAATATCAGAGAACCTACGTACAAACATTTTCTAGATATAGATATTCATGTGAGGTTACATAATTCAGCGCTAAACCACATTTATCTTAAATGTGGAATTACCAACTTTTGGTAGTAACCCCACAAAATATTAAATGTGCACGTAAATGATAACTAACGGTATGATCCTAACTGCAAGCGCAAGCGTTTAGTTTAGTTTGAAAATAATAAGAATGTTGATGCGACATGTATTCCGTATTAACATCTCTATTAAAAAAAGAATCATAATAAGTTCCTGGCTTACCTTCGACCCAGTAACTGACGACCAGCTCTCCGGTGAGGTGGCTCCAGGCCAGGGCGTCCACCCCGCACCGGGTGGTGGGGGTGTGGTGGCAGAGGTTGGCCTCCAGGGACACGTCCCACACGGAAAGGGTGCCGTCCCCGTCGCCCTTGAAGGGCCCCAGCCCTCCTCCAACAGCCAGTTGGCATCCTCGCCAGGGATGCCATGCCAGAGCCTGCGAATACGTCAAATTGATTAAAACGCAGAAAATAATATTGTGATAATGAACGTCAGAGGAGTGTCAGAGATGGACAACGTCCAAATACGAATACCATAAAATGCAAAATAACTCTTTCGTTATGATAATATTTAATTTAGTCTTTGACAAAATAACGTATATCTTCAGGGTTCTGAAATTCATGTTTAAGGCTTATGCAAAGCGAGTATTTTAAGGTAAGTAATACAACATTAAACTATTGTATTCTTTCCAAATAGAAATATGCACTAAGAAATTTATTCAACACGAATATTACAATTACCTGGTAGTTTTCCGGGATTGGGATTAAAACCTTCAATATTTTTGAAACATCGAGTTTCCTTATCGTTCACAGAAACAAATTTATGATTTTTCAATTCACGAAATTAATTTTCGGTTTCACATTTTAAGAAATAATAATGTCATTCGATATACATTAAATATAAAGTAAGATACCTACTCTAATATAATAAATGTTAATTAATTTTATAGATTGACATGGAATGATCCAAATATGTCATTTAAAAGATATTTCCTAAATAAAATTCAAGTTTTTCAACAAGCCTGTTTCTTAAACAAATTTTTAGATTCCAACATTAGAATATTAAATAAATTGGGTATACAGAAGAGACTTACTCTGGCCGGGTTAGCATAAACTATTTGAAAGAAGGGACTCAAATCCGGAAGACACCAAATCTTGACGATGGAGTCCATTCCACAGGTGACCAGGTATTGATTATTTGGCGAGTACGAGCAGTTGATGATCAAGTCGTGGGCGCTCCTCCTCACGGAGCTAATCTCCAAGATGTTTACATTGCAGAGGCTCAGGGTGCCAGAGGATGTACAGCTAAAAGAAAACCACATATTTTATATATTTATACACACAAACCAAAATAATTAAAATTCAAGGGGCCAATTAGTAAATTAAACGTAAAAATACGTAACAAAAACACCCACGATTGAGTAAATCACAAAGATTTATTATGACCTCATTGGGAATCGAAAACTCTGTGTGAAATATCAATATTATGCCCGCTAGCTTAAGAGTAAATATATAATATTTAGGGCATTCAGAATTTAAAATATTATAAAAATGTAATATGAGATATGTACATAATTCATTGTTACGTCAATTGAGATAAATTATATATTCAAAATTCCAAACTAAAAATTATATTATTCTTAAGTTGCGTGACCAAAACAATTTTCATTAAGTTCATAAAGGGTAATTTTAACAAAATTATAAAATAAATATTAAAATATATAAAGTGGTCAAAGATTATAATGAACCAATATAGAAAATTCAATAGTATAGTAGAAAGTGAAAGATACTTGCTTCTAACTGCTTTTAAAAATTTATTTTCTTCTTTTTTCTTTCTTATAATAATTGAAATTGGATACAACCACAAATCAAAAGACTGCTAAGAAAAAATAGCATGCTCGAACTGCTCAGAAGAACACAACCGCGAACAGTATACTAGCCCATCTGTAGAATGCATAAACGACAAGAAAAACGAAACAAGACTAAACATCAAAATTTCCACAAACCACACAGCTACAGACATTGAATGTCTAACCTATATAAGACAACTTGAGCACCAAAAAAGAAAAATTAATTATCAACAATAGTAACCAAAAAGACAAGATGAAAACAAAACAAATCTGAAAATACTATACTTCAATATCCGAAGCCTTAAGCCAATAGTGGATGAACTGAACATTATATTACAAAACAAAATGCCACACGTACTGGTCCTCACAGAAACATGGCTAAAAATACAAGAAGCTGAGTTATACACAATTAATAACTACAACGGAGTTCACTCTTGCAGACACAGCAAAGGCGGAGGGGTCTCTGTATATGTACCCAAAAACCAAGACTTTGACTTACACAAAGAGGAAACATACAAAGATGTAAAATTAAAATCATCAAACCAAAAATTTGCATCATTGCTATCTACAGGTAGCCAAACAAAGAAAACAAAAGCGACTACATACAACACCTTGAACAGAACAATTCAAACATACAAAATAAAGACAAGACAATTATCATTGGCGACAAAAACATCAAACTACTTAAAATAAATGACAGATCCGTATAAGACTACAAAAATATACTAAAAAATAAAAACTTTGAAATATTAAATAAAATAGATGAACAAAACTATACCAGAGAAAACGATCGAAGCGACAACACAATAATAGACCATGTATCTACAAATATCACATACGAAATACCACCAACATAAAAGCTAACATAAACCCCCATCAGTAACCATAAATCAATCTAGATTGAGTTCGAAACACCAACAAAGACAGGAAGCAGAAAACAAGAGTACACAAACAAATTAACTGATTACAAAAAGCTCATTACAAACTTCGAAAAAACACTTAAAAATAAGACAATAAACACTTTCGCCGAAATTACAACCCATCGTAAGAGAAGAGCTAAACAAATCAACCGAGACTACAAAAAGAAAATATACAAACAGTATTAAAGAAGGATGGCAGACAAAATACATTTCCCAAAAGATTAAAATAAGAGATAAAGCATACAAAACAATGAAAAACGAAACGCATAGCAGCGAACTCATAAAACATTATAACCACTGCCAAAACACGTAAAAACATCCATAAAAAAGCAAAAAAGATCATTATAGTGCGCAACTAAACGATGCTGATGGTAACAGCAAAAAATCTGGAAAATCGTCAATAGCATTGTATCCCACTCAGAAATTAAAAAAAAAAAACAACATAAAAAGAATAAAGAAAGAAGATGGAGAAGACTATCACAGAAGATCCGGAAGAAATAGTGAAGACCATAAACACTTTCTTCTCCACGTCGGAGAAAACCTAGCAATGCAAATCAATGACCGAAAAAAGCAACACCACCACAAGACCCAAAAACAAACGACTCAATGTACCTCAGACAAACCACAGACAGAGAAAACATGCTAATAATAAAAAATCTCAAAAAAATGCATCCCACTCAAAATTATACAAGACACAGTAATACCCACCATCACAAGACTCATAAATAGACACACGAAACTCGGAATTTTTCCCAATGAGCTGAAAATAGGCAGAATAACCCCAATACACAAGAGTGGCAAAAAAGATGAAGCCAGCAACTACAGATCCATAGCAAACACTGTATTTAGTAAAATATTTGAAAAGTAATACCTAAAAGACTACTCGAACACTTGAATAAACTCAACATACTGACGAAAACACAGCACGGCTTTCAAGAAAAAAAAGGTAACAACAACAGCCATGATAAATTTATTTACCTAAAAGACAAAACGCAATACACCACACTACACGAAACCACAAGTACCTATACGAATGTCAGCAATGGTGTCCAACAGTGATCAATCCTAGGACCATTACTCTACATAATACACATAAATGACCTGGAGCAGCTAAATATCAGAGGCAAAATAATACTCCAAGCAGACGACCTCGGAATCGGACCTCGGAATAATGACATAGAAACCACAAAACAAATCAACAAAGACATAGACATACTAACTGAATGAACAAAAATAAATATTCTAACCTTAAACGCTCAAATAAAATTTGAAGCCAAACGGAAAACGCATAAAATGGCAATAAAAATACACAACGATACACTTGTGATGAATTTAACCTGCCAACCTATTACAAGAAATAAGAAATAAAATAATAATTATATCGAATATCTCCAAGAGAACTATTTAAGATTAATTTATTACTTGTGTTGTGAGAGTCACGACTGCGCCACTGACGACAGGACGTCGATTCAAAAAAATAATAATATTATTCGTATTGGAGAAAAGTTTCACTACACCCATGTAGACGCGTAAATAGGTGTTGGCTCGTGATAGGCCTGATTTGTCACATGATAGAAATTAACCAATGAGATCTTTGGTGGAGGGGGAAGCTTCGAGAAGGAATTTCTGATGGAAAAAAGTTTATAAGTAGGTGTTGGAGCGTTAACTTGAGAGTTTTTTGGAGGGTTTTGAACCGAGAGGCCACGCTGGTTTCGTTTGTTTCGCGCGTTTTTACGTTATCAGAGATATAGTTTCCAAAGCAATTTGTTTCGGTATTTGACAATCAGTTACGAAAGCATCCAAATTCATCGCTGTTATAGCGTCAAAATGTCAGTATTAAAATATAGGATTATTACAAATGCCTGCGTTTTGACGCATTTTCGAAAGACAAACAAAATTTTATCTGTTATGACGCCATCATACAAGCGTCAATATAGAGCGAAATAATTAACGTCTGGTTTATAGTCGAAAGTTAGGGATGCGTTACTTAGTCTTGTGCTTCGATTGTTTTAAAATCATTTTTGAATTTAAATCGGGATCTCATTATTGGAATAAAAACAGTTAGGATTCTTTTAAATGTATTTATAACCATCGAGAGAATGAAGAAGAGATATGTGCCAAATGGGAAGCTGGAGGAACAAGATTCACACTTATGCAGAGTCTGGAGGAAGGGCCTTCTGAGCTACGGATTCAAGCCACTACAAGATTTCAGGATGAGTACCTTTTTAGTCTATATAAGAGTATTGTTAAACTGTTTCTAAATGTTCTAAAATTTTTCTAAAGCAAATTTATCTACAGTTAATATCGAAGTAGGCAGTATATTCTTAGGAAAGATACATATTTAATTTCATTAAGCATAATTCAAATCATTTGAAAGAGGATTTAAAATGTAGTCGAATTTGGTTGTTTTGAGATTGCGTCGTTCGACCCCTTGGAGACGTTCAATCATGAGGACAAAAATCCATAATTACGTGCATATTCTCTATATATAAAGAACTGGTTCTAACTAGAGAATTTCAAAAAGTACAGATGGGTCATACCTCAATGGGGCGAAATTACACCTGTACTTGATTGAAGGAAGTAACTTCTAGGTGAGAGCGCTGTAGTTGCGAAATAGTTAATTCCGACTTGTATGAATATGAGAAGAGACAGTGTTTGACTGAAAGCGGTAACCAATTCACTTTTAGATTCATTATAAATAATGCAGTTAGGATTGAAATAACAAGACTCGTCTTGCGATGGCATCGTTCAGTTTTGGTGGTAGCAAGCATGGAGTATAAAGACCATGATATACGTCCGACAATGGGTTTATAAGTAAGGCTTTATATACCTAAAAAGGAGACTGCCCGAAATAACTCATTAGGTATGACGTTTGGTCCGAAGTCTGTGTTGTTGACCCCGGAATTAGTTCGGCGTGATTTCTGATGGATCAGTTATACTAGAACAACCAAGAGTTATCCAATATATTTTAGATTCATTATAAATAATGCAGTTAGGATTGAAATAACAAGACTCGTCTTGCGATGGCATCGTTCAGTTTTGGTGGTAGCAAGCACGGAGTATAAAGACCATGATATACGTCCGACAATGGGTTTATAAGTAAGGCTTTATATACCTAAAAAGGAGACTGCCCGAAATAACTCATTAGGTATGACGTTTGGTCCGAAGTCTGTGTTGTTGACCCCCGGAATTAGTTCGGCGTGATTTCTGATGGATCAGTTATACGAGAACAACCAAGAGTTATCCAATATATTTTAGATTCATTATAAATAATGCAGTTAGGATTGAAATAATATGACTATGGAGTGGAAAAAGACAAGAACCAATCTATTTTAATCCCATTAGACGTAATTCAAATCATTTGAACGCAAGAGAGGGAGCGAATGAAGTGGGTTGATTGTTTTGGGTTTGCCCCGCTTCTTGCCAAGGAGACGTTCAATCATGAGGACATAAATCCATAATTACGTGCATATTCCCTATATATAAAGAACTAGTTCTAACTAGGGAATTTCAAGAAGTACAGATGGGTCATTCCTCAATGGGGCGAAATTACACCTGTACTTGATTGAAGGAAGAAACTTCTGGGTGAGAGCGCTGTGATTTCGAAATATTTGATTCTGACTTATCTGAACGGGAGGGAGAGAAAGTGAATCGGGTTATTAATTATGCGCAACCGATTCAGGATACACCCCTGAATATTGCGATTTCGTTCGGACGTTAAAAAATGCTTCAACGATATTTGAAATAAAGTATTCCCGTTATCTACACGAATTATTTTGCTCAGATAACTAGTTTAATTATTGTATAAATATAGTCACATGGTCATAGGAAGTTGGTGAGGTAGATTTATTCACTACGCTTTGGATATCTATGAATGTATTGACACATGGTTAATATATTCTGTTCACGTGGAATGTTCCATTGGTTAAACATACTTGTCTTCATTCTACGAGGAGGAATTCACATTTTCATTTACCAAGAAATTATCTTTATACTCCACAGAGGATAAATTGCAATAATCAGCTTTAAACTAATAACCAACATTCTTCTAGACGCAAGGACCCCTAAAAAGAATTAGATGCCACCATTAATATCTTCCAACTTAATCTTTAGACGCAAGTGATCCCTAAAGTTTTGGTATACCTTGGATTTACATTTTCCTCGGAATGCTGACGATTTGTCGAGGCAATGGAACATACTACGTGGCTTTATCAAGATTTAGCTTCGGGTTGTTTATCAAGGTAAAGGAAACGCCAGAGAAAATGTATAGAAGGAAGTTTTTCATGGCATTTTAGGGGCGGGACGATGGGGCCCCTTTAGCGCGGAAACCGAGGATATGTCATTATCCACGGACATCAATCCTCCTTTCCATAGATTCATTTTTAAAAACTTGTTAAATAAATTCCTAACGAGAAAAGTGAAGTTCTGTTAGCGACAGACACCACATACTCGGAAGTAGACCTATTTTCAAATTATTAGACTCTCGTTTTGCAGATAAATACAGTTTCTACCAAGATAACCAATCCAGAGGCGAATCACTGAAA